>JXCR01134613.1:29329-40898 GCA_002079205.1 Phalaenopsis hybrid cultivar
TATTCAATACTACACATTTTTTTAATGCTTGAGCTATGAATTGAAAAATGAATAAAAGATGATGTCTCATTTGTGGATAGCAACGTTTCGGGTGGCCTATATGTCATTGCCTCGAATTAAAAATATGGGATGAAAGAGGGTGCTTCATTGAGGTGTGGGTTGTGGGTTTTGGTTGGGTGTTATGTTGTGGTTGCGAGTGTGTGTGTGATGTAGGTTCGAGTGCGGGTGTGTGTGTGGTGTGGGGTTTTGTGCGTTGTGTCCTGAGGTGGGTTGTGCTATGGTGTGGTTGTTTACGTGTTGTGGGTTGTGATTGGGTGTTGTGTGTTGTAGTTGTGAATATATGTGTGGTGTGGGGATGTGTGTGTTGTGGATGCTTCATTAGTGTATAGCCTTGCAAAGGGGGTGCCTTGTATTTAATTGCCTCAAATAAAAAAAATATGACAAGGGATTTTATCAGCCCCATTGTTATTTGAAGAGTGGGTTGTGTTGTGGTGTGGTTTGTCTGTGCTATGGGATGTGGTTGTGAGCTGTGTTGTGGTTATTGTTGTGTGTGTGGGGTTGTGTGTGCTGTGGGTATTGATGTGGTTGTTTTGTGATCTGGTTGTCTGCGGGTACTGTAGGTCGTGGTTGGGTGTTATGTGTTATGGTTGTGGGTGTGTGTATGTGTGTGGTGTGTGTTTGNCCTTGCTCTAATCTTTAAAATCTTATGGCTACGTGATTAGGGTTGTCAAAATGACTCTTTGTTCGTGAACAGCTCGTGTTCGGCTCGCTAGCTTAGCGAGCCGAACACGAACACACTTTTTGAGCTCGAAATATAAATGAGCCGAACACGAGCTAAGTCTGGGCTCGCTCATGTTCGGCTCGTTCATTAAGTTAACGAGCCGAACACGAACAACACGAACAAATATTTGTTCGTTCGTGTTCGGTTTATTTTGGCTCAAAATACTACTAATCAATTATATATATATCTTTGAAGATTAGTATTTTTAAAAAAATTAATTGACTACAAGGCTACAAAGATTTATAATCAATTAAAACTATTAATGATGAAAATAGAATAAAAAAATAATAAATTAGATTCAAATGATGTTTTAAATCTTGCTCCAATCCTTAACATCTTATGGCTACTGATTAGGGTTATCAAAATGACTCTTTGTTCGTGAACGGCCCGTGTTCGGCTCGCTAAGCAAACAAGTCGAACACGAACACACTTTTTGAGTTCGAAATATAAATCGTTTACACCCCTACCTGTGAGCTTTACGCCTCCCTCACGGGCTTAGAGTGAATAGACTTACGTCTCGCCCTAGGTCGCGCCTCATAAACGCCTTTTACAACAGAGATAACAGTTATAAATCTCATACTAAGGATTCATTTGGAGCAGCTTATTTATATGTATCACGTTTTCAACACCGAAGGATTATTTGTTAAATGTGTTCAGTGGGCGGAATCGAAAACACGCGGGCGAAACGGGAGTTATTTTCAAATGAAAGTAGTAGCAGTATCAACCCCGCGGCACGTGTTTCATTACAGATTATTACCCCGTTGCCCTCAATTATGCATCCCTCTCCTTGCCCTAGCTCTGCGATCGATCTCCCTCACCCGCGCCCCTCTCGCCCTTAGCATTGTCCTTCTCCTCTCCCTTCTCACTCGGTGCTCCGATTACGTTTCTCTGTAAGTTCATGAGATTTTTGTCTCTGTGTAACCATGCGGTTGTCGATGGAATCGTGACTTTCCATATACGATTTTTGGCTCTCTGTGTTGAAATTTTTTGCGAGATTTTACACATTGTTGCCTGAGATTTTTGGCTTTCCTCTTGTGATTTTTTGTCTATTTGAGATTTGTGATTTGTCTTTTGCGATATTCTAAATGGATTTCAAACTGTTGATCTGATAAGCTAAGGGAACTTCATATGATACTTTAGCTTGGGTTTTAGCAAGCTTCCATCTTCTATATGAATTGAAATCTACATGTATCATTTTTGAATTATCGGACTTCTTGAGTAGCTGTTGAGGAGATCTTGTGGTTGGTGGCCTTGGCAAAGTTTTTTGATATATTGATGCATCACCACTAGATGCTAAATGGTAGCTACAATTGACACTTCGAATTTTAATGATGCTTATGATAGGGAATTACAGTTAGTTGCATTAGAGAAAAATTTAAATAATGTTTCATTCTCTTGTTTTTCATCTTGTATGAACCTCTTGGTACCTGTATTGGTGGTGATCATTGTGTTAACTTATTACTTTTTCGTCTCAAGAACATGTGTTTTGTGGTTGTGTGTGTTGTGGTTGTGGAGTTGAGGAGTGTAATTGGTGGGGACATTTTGGATATGTCTTATCTGTTATGATGCACTGATTCTTTTCACTCACTGTTATGACAGGATTTTTCTTTTATGATGCTCGTATATTGTTGCCTGAATTGGGGTAGTTCTGCCACTTTGAGCATGAGTATTTGATTTTTAGGGTTACTATTGTTGCACTTTTACCACATTTTCAGCTTGTTGGTTTGCTTTGTTTCATCAATTTAGCATAAAACTTGGAACACTAATATAGAGAGAAGTTTTATTTATAAAGAGGGGGTTAGGCTTGCCCTTTGGTTGGCCATGACTGACTTTACTAACTGCTGATGGGCTCAAACCTCCTCTCTAGAATTGTGGAGGTTGTTATATGTGGTCATGTCGGATAGTCTTTATCCTAGAATTCATTGCTTCAATTTTATTTTATAATATGAAGGGGCTTTCCTTTTTGTTGTTGGTTTCTCACAGCCTGTGCTACGATTGTTTTTTGATGGGGATGCGGGTCTTTGTTTAGTATTGTTGTTTCTTTATGTTTCATAGAGGTGGCATGGTTTTCTTTTGGTATTTTCTTCTCTGCAACTGCTCATGGGGTTGTCCTGTTGTGGTGGCCTGCAGTACATCTTCGAGCTAGGGTGTGGTTGTGTATTGTGGTTGAACTTAGGTGTGGTTGTGTATTGTGGTTGAACTTAGGTGTGGTTGTGTGGGGTGGAAGGGCTCTTGTGGATATGGCTGTGATGAGGGTTGGTTGTGATTGCTCTCTGGAGATTGTGTTGAGGCTATGTGGGGTTTGTGATAGAGATGTGATGGGGGTTTGGTTGTGGCTGGGTTATGGTTGCGATGGGGGGTAGTTTCATGTCTTTGTTTCCCAATTTTGTTTTTCGGTTTTTGTTTTTATTTTTTTAGTTGAAGTGTTTGTTTTTCTTGGCACTTTCTTCTTTGTCATGTTATTTGTTTTATTAGCTTTATCATTACCTTTCATGCTTCATTCTTTTATTAGTATCGTTATGGTTAAGACCAAAGAAATGGCTTCGTCAGCAATGTGGGATAGGGAATTCATAATCATATGTTGCAACCTCTGTATTAAGGAAAAAGGAAGGATTTGTTTCCATCATAAGCTCAATAAATAAATTGATAGAAGTATTTGAATTTTACATCGGGCAATCTATACCGCAGCCAGAAGTTGAATCACAGGAAGCTTACACCCAGAATGGAGAATATGTCGCGGAAATGTCTGAATTGAGAGAGCGGATAACAGACTCTATTGTTTGATGTTGACTGGACTTATCTTGTTTAATTTATAAACTATAAGTTTATTTTATATCAAATGTATTATGAATATTTTTTGTTTTGCAATTTTAACGTGTTTGCATTATTTATTTTCCTATTTGACTATTTTTTGTGGGCTTCTGAGGTTAATGATGAAACTTTTGACCTTGTGGGTTCTTCTGGATTATTTGTTGTTCGTTGTTAGTTAGTCTTACATGTGAAATATTAATGAAGGCAAACAAGTTCCTCTTTTTTTCTTAGGATGATCTTTTTTTGTGATATCGGTTTACGATGTTCTTTAGGATAGTCTTTTTTTTTATATGCACATTTGACACACATGACTTTGGTTTTACGTGGGTTAAAGGCAACCAAGAACTCATTTTCTTATAAGTTTCACTGTCTTCTTGTAGTGACAGATTCGTTAGTTTATATATTTAGTTCTCTGAGATCTCACACCAACAAAAAATTGTAATTAATTGCTTCTTTTAGCAATTTCAACTTCTGTTAAGACTAATGAATTTTCTTTTTTAATCATTCAGGAAAGATGAGCTCCAAGATTTCAGGGACCTCCCAACCAGTGCATTGTCGTTGCGGACTACAGACTTCCCTACTGACGTCGTTTCGGCCACATAGCTATGAGAGAAACTTTTACAGGCGTCCGCAGTGAGAAGACGCTCCGGAGAAGTGTGACTTCTTCCGGTGAGCAACAGTCCAGAAGATTCTACTGCTGACAGGGTCTGATGGCATCCCTGAAGGAAAACATGGTTCGGTACATACGTCATCTGTATTTTAAAATGAATATTAACATTTTTTAAATGTAATTTTAATGATTTTTGTCTTTTTTTAGTGTACACTTGATACTCATTATTATATGAGATGTGTATCTTATGTTTTTTACTGTTCTGAAGTTATTTTTTGCTTCTCAAGTATCAAATATATTGTTATGACAGTTATGTTGCAAATAACATTACTTCACAGGGGCATAATGGTTGATTATCCACAATCAGCTGCAATTAAGTTGTTTTCCAATAGTACAAATCAAACAGTCAACCAACTTATTTGGATCAGCTGCTGATCGGCAGCTTCTCTAATTCAGTTGTTTATCAGCAAATCATCAATAAGCTGCAGTTGCCCTAAACAGACCCTAAAAACTACTAAAATGAAGTTTAAGAAAATGGTGCACCATTAACTAATCCAATTTATTCTAATGAGTGGGCAAGTTGGTTAGGATGTCACCTGTAGATGGCAACTAAAATTTAACCCAGCTTTAAATTGTAGTCGATAAATAATGCAGCAAAATTTAACCAAACTA
Source organism: Phalaenopsis hybrid cultivar (assembly GCA_002079205.1). NCBI lineage: Eukaryota > Viridiplantae > Streptophyta > Magnoliopsida > Asparagales > Orchidaceae > Phalaenopsis > Phalaenopsis hybrid cultivar. The sequence continues at coordinate 34,204 of JXCR01134613.1, forward strand.
TGATGAAATATGGGCAAGTTTGACAAAGTCTCAAACTAAGAATATATATGAATATTGAATTTTAGAACATTGAAAGAAAAGTTTGGAGGATAAGTGCCTACAAAGATTAATAAGGAACGAAGGCACGTGTTTGTAATAAACTAAAAACATTTTCGTGAAAATCCAGGCAATGAAGTACATTATAAACTATTTTGTATTGAGACAATTAATTATAAAAATAGAGCAGGTGCAAAGAGAGTTGAAAGGAAAACCTATAGAAATGAATGAATGTGGGTAATATTACTGTTCCTAAAATTATATTAGAAGAAAAATTAAAAACTAATATAAAGAAATTGAAAGATTATAATGGTATTATGGTACATACTGAAGAAAAAGAAAATAATTATTGGTGGTAAAACAAAATGCACATATTGGCTCTAGTAGTTTAACAATTGATGTGGCACTTCTATAGCTTCCCATATGGCTCCGGAACCATAGAAAGAACAAGCTTGTAGCTTACAACTTATTTGTCATTCTTTTATTGTTGAATCCTGGGAAAATAGGACTGTAGCTTGTGGAGATACCTATTATAGGAAAGGCCTCTGGTGGTAATAGACTTCTTTATGGATCATTGGTTAGAAATAATCAGCCGGTTTCTTTGCAACGCTTCTCTTGGAAACATCTTCAACTTGCCTAAGACCCTTCTATTAGCAACTTTCTTGTGGTTTTTTTGGCTTAATAATCTTTTTTGGTGGATGTTTTTAATGAATATAATTAGCAGCATGTATTAGTTAGTTTAGCCGAAAATCAAATTAAATCGATCACATTTGGTTAATCTAGATTAGTTAATGAAATCATTGTTTTGATTTTAAGTTCAAATAAAAGTTTGTTTCGATTACAGTTATTGATTTAATTTGGAAAATTTCCTATTCAGAGCAAACAATCAAATTATATTGTGAGTAAATCAAATTCGTCAATCAATTGGTTTAGCAAATTCATCAACTAATCAATATGAACTGGCTGAATGCAATCAATCTGAACTGATTGAATGGTACCCCTCTAAAAGAATTTCAAAATTGGGTTAAAGCAAAATATTACCAAGTCAAACTTATTATATTGTTCATTTTAACATGAGAACAATGTTGAGATGAGACTCTGGTACTGATATTGAAAGGGGCATAGGAAGAGAGGAGTTAAGGCCGAGAAAACTATATAACATTAGGAAAAAAAAGTCTGGGACTGGAGAGATGAGAGAAAAGATTGAGAGAATAAGATGGCAATAAAAGTGGAAGAAAAAAAATTAATATCCTTCAATGATGCATTTACTATCACCTATGAAGCCCTTTTAAAAACTAATAGCAAATTAGCGCACTAATAAATAATTAAACCAAATGGATACAAACATTCTTATTTTATGATTATCAAGAAGAAGTATAGAAATAATAAAACAAAACATAGGGTCTATTTGGGAGCGCTTTTTAGGTGCGGCGCGGTCATTTGCCTCAACTTTTCGCAAAAGTTATCCGTTTGGTTCGCGACTTCGGGCATTTATGCGGCGGAAGCGGAGCGAAAGCGGGCCGCGGAATTAACCCCCGCATCTCCCGCTTTCGACCGAAATTTTTACCCTTTACCCCGCGTCTACCCTCGGTGATTCCCCGCTGCTTCCCCGCGTCTACCCTAGGTGATTCCTCGTTGCTTCCCTCGCGTCCCCTTCTCCTTCTCCTCTTTCGTCGTCCCTCAATCGACAGAGCTAAGGTAAGACGAGTCATTTTCTTCTTCTATTTGCGGATCTGAGGAATGATGTGCGTTTTGCGGCTCCTTATGTTTTCTCCTTCTCATCTATTTCCTATTTCTGTCATTATTTTATTCTTCTCCTTTCCTGTGGTGTATCTGTAGCTTATTAACGAAGTATGGCTTTAGGTAGATCTTTTGACACACAAAAAATTACTTCATTTTATTCTTACCTGAATCGAACCCTTAGATTTGGGATCAAATTGGCATTGTTCATCCAAGTTGCAGATCTTGCGCCCATTTAAGCATGTATGCAGTGTTACATTAGATTATTTTGTGGTTGAAGATTTGCAAGCATCTGCTAATGGAATATTGTCGTTTTTGCGGTTTTGCGATTCCTGATGTTTTCTCCTTCTCATCTCATTCTTGTTTTTGTCATTTTTCTTTTTGCGGTTTTTGCGGCTCCAGAAATATTGCTTTAGTTAGATATTTTGGCACACGAAAAATTAATTCATTTTACTCTTACCTGAAATGAACATTTAGATTTGGGATCAAATTAGCATTGCCAATCCAAGTTACAGTTTTCGCACCAATATATGCATGTCTGCGGTGTTTCATTAGATTGTTTTGGTGGTTGAAGGCTTGGAAGCACATGTTAATGGAAGATTGTCGTTTTGCGGCTCCTTATGTTTTCTCCTCGTCTCTTTTCTGTTTGTCATTTTTATTTTTTCCTCCTTTCTTTTTGTGAATCTGTAAGTGCACGAAATTTGGTTTGGCTTCAAATTTTGGAACACGAGCAGTGGTTAATTACATTGTTTTGTGGTTGAAGAGTTACAAGCACCTTTTTCATTACATGTTAAAGGAAGATTTGGAAGCACCTTTTAATGCAAGAATCATAAGTTTTTTTCTTTTTGCACTTACCCGAAATGAACCATGTTTCATTACATGTTTGTGAAAGATTTGCAAGCACCTGTTGAGCATTTGGAAGTACCATTCGAAAAAGGATATTCACGCTATTTATCTTACTTGTTGATGGAAATTTGATATTATTTCTCTTGACTCTGTGAATGAAATAAATGGATTCACTCCTTCCAATATTCTTAACTCTTACCCGAATTGTAGTCATGAATTTCTTTAACTATTTGGTTCTACGGTTTGAAACTAATTTCATTGTTTGATGGAAATTATATTTGGTTTTATGGTTGGAAATCATATTTGAGTTGTAGAAAACATGTGTAATCCATCAAGGCAGCACTTGGTAACTTGGCTTGGCCCCGTAAGCAATTATTATATTAATATTTCTATGTTATATTTACACCTTACTTATTTTGCATTGCTTCAGTACTTGGCAAGCTGACAGTGGTCCTCGCAACATTTTTTTTTTCTTCGAGTTACCTGTCTATTAGATATGTTGTCGGTTTCGAAGGGGTGTGTGGGAGGGAGTAATGTATTATGCTTCTAGGAGGGAGTAATGTATGAATCATTATGGAAGTAATGTATGATGCTTCTATTATGTCAGATTCCTGGGATGTGATCCATCATGACAGCATTTGGTTTCTATATGTTGTTGGTTTTTTTGTGCTTCTGGGAGGGAGTACTGTATGAATCAAAGCTTTGTATCTTCTTTTTTGATGCTATAATGAAGTTGTTGGCCTCATTTGCCGTGAATGTAGGTCATGTTGACCGAACCACATTAAATTTTGTGTCCTTTTTTTCATTTGTATGCTTTCTTTAATCATTTTTTTAATCGAATATGATATTGTTGTGTTTCATTTCTTTGTTTCATCGTAGCAATAACATGACCGGTAAGGCTAAAGAACATGGTTCACCAGTACTCTGGGAAAAAGAAATCAAATTGTTGTTTTGCAACCTTCGTATCAAAGAAATTGAACTGGGCAATAGACCAACAACGTTTTTCAATAAAGAAGGTTGGCATAATATCATTAAAAATTTTAAGGACTCCACGGGACGGGAGTACGACAGGCTACAAATGAAAAACAAATGAGATCAACTAAAGAAAGATTGGAAATTTTGGAAGGATTTAAAGTGTGGTTCAACTGGTTTGAGTTGGGATCCAACAAAGCGAACCATTGATGCTTCGGAAGAGTGGTAGGCAGAAAGGCTCGCGGTAAGTAAATTTTATTTTTCATAATTTGCATAATATAATTCTCTTTCAGGACTGACCAAAATGATTTAGGTTTTTTTTCCAGGTGGTGCCGGCAGCAAAAAAGTAGAAAACTTGTGAGATTGAACCTGATTTGGAGGAGAAGTTAGACCTGATGTTCGGGAGTGTGTTGCCACAGGGAAATATGCATGCGCTCCCAGTGAGATAGGATTTGGTGAAACACAAGACAATGTTGTTGTCAGCTTATCAGATGATTCACCTGAATTCCCAAGTCAAGGTCCCACTGAGATTCAATCTACGAACCGTTCTAAGCAATCTAGGTTCGAAGTAAAAAAAGGGTGGAGCTGCGTCTATCAAAAACCAGATATCATGCGTGATGGATTCTTCCAATAATACCCCCCATAAAGTGCAGAAAATGTCAATTAATGAGGTTGTGGCAATTTTAGAGCAGGATCCGAGTATTGCAGCGGATGATGAGCTTTACTACTTTGCTGTTAAGCTGCTTCAAGAGTCGGTGCAGAGAGATTTTTTCACATCAATTGCCAGAGAGCGAAGGGTGTGGGAAAATTTAAATGGACTTTTTTAGTAGTTGTTATGTGTTTATTTGAACAGTTTATGAGAAGACATGATTATTTGAACTGTTGTTCATTGAGACTTTTCAGTTTAATTTGTTTTTTACGTATAATTATCTTCATGAAAACTGCGAAAATCTTATCCGTTGATAAAAGTTCCTTAGAATTACGTACCTTTGATCTACACTGAATGCTTGTGTTATTACTTGTCACAGGTTAAATTATATAATTATGTTCCTAATGATGATTAGTTTAATAATTTATTTATATTTGTCAAAATATGTCCAGTATAAATCATTATGAACCCAAACGAAGTACGTCGTAGAAGAAGAAACACAGCTATCAACTTGCTCGTAGAGTACTGCAACACATACATCGACTGTTCCCCCTGTTACACATCATCACAATTTGGAGATAAATGAATAGCGGAAATGTTTGTCGGGCATCCTACAAGATTTCACAACTTGTTTCGCATGACACAAGAAGTTTTTACAGATCTTTTAGCATAACTCGTAGGATCTCATGGCCTCCATGGGTCTATGAGGATGACTGACCGTGAGGTCTTAGCGATTACTCTTTATATATTATCACTGAACGAGTCATGCGTGATGCGATGGAACGCTTCCAGCACTCATCAGAGACGATTAGCAGGTATTTTTCAGTGGGTTTGAGTGCTTTGGTGAGCCTCGCAAACAAGTCATAAAGTCAATAGATCCAACGTTTTCACGAACTTCTACAGAGATTCGCCACGATCAACGCCACATGTCATTCTTTAAGGTACTGATTTAATCTTATATTAATGAAATTTAACATGAATGTAGGACATTAATTAATTAATTACTAGAGCTACATGTTTAGGATTGCATCGGTGCGATAGATGGAACACATGTTGATGCACAAATTTCAAATTATGAGAACGTTGTATTTATCGGACGTAGTGAAACCACAACGCAAAATAGCATGGCAGTTTGCGACTTTAATATGTGTTCCACATTTATCATGACTGGTTGGAAGGGTAGCGCCCATGATAGCAAAATTTTCAAGAGTGCAACACGGAATCCTCATTATAGTTTTCCCCATCCTCCTCAAGGTATGTTGCGCAGCAAAATATTTATTGTATTTTTTTAAAATGTGGAACTCAAAGTTCAACACCTTATAGGAAAGTTTTATTTGGTGGATGTCGGTTATCCGTTGCAGCGAGGGTATCTCAAACCATATCTTGATACGCGATATCATATACCTAATTTTGAACGAGCAAGTAATGTTACAAGAAACAGAAATGAGGTGTTCAACAAAAGACATTCCTCTTTGCAAGGCGTCATCGAGCGAACATTTGGTGTTTGGAAGAAAAAATGGGTGATCTTACGTGATATGTCGCCTTACCCGTTTCCAAAACAGGTTCAGATTGTGATAGCAACGATGACAATACACAATTATATTAGGCAACACCCGTCTCGATATGACGTTGATTTCCTCAATGCTGAAGCAAATCAACGGAAAGTAGTTGAGGACCCATCTGAAAACCAAATTGTTAGTTCTATGTTACGAGATAACAGCGAGCAATCAATCATTTGTACTAAGGAAGGGGAAGGTACAATTGAAATGGCGGTCATTCGAGAACAAATTACTAATGCGTTGGTTAATATGTGATTGATTTATAATTTGTTATTAAAACAAAACAAATGTAACGTATGAGTGTTTGGTAGTAGAAGTTACTTTATGTGCACTAAAGATGTAATAAATAAGTTTATTAAAGATTAAAGCTTTTTATAAATGGTTATGGAATATCGTTTTATGGATTACAATGTCCTATATTATTTGCATTTAGCTGGAAGCTGTTTAAACTACAATGACCTATATGATTTTAAAAAATTAAGTGTTATCCAAGAAAATATGTAAGTTTAGGTGTCTAATATGTTGAGACANCTTAGACATTAAAAAAAAAAGCTTGGAGGATAAGTGCCTACAAAGATTAATAAGGAACGGAGGCACATGTTTGTAATAAACTAAAAACATTTCCGTAAAAATCCCGGCAATGAAGAACATTATAAACTATTTTGTATTGAGACAATTAATTATAAAAATAGAGCAGGTGCAAAGAGAGTTGAAAGGAAAACCTATAGAAATGAATGAATGTGGGTAATATTACTGTTCCTAAAATTGTATTAGAAGAAAACTTAAAAACTAATATAAAGAAATTGAAAGATTATAATGGTATTATGGTACATACCGAAGAAACAGAAAATAATTATTGGTGGTAAAACAAAATGCACATATTGGCTCTAGTA
>JXCR01134615.1:6227-73819 GCA_002079205.1 Phalaenopsis hybrid cultivar
TTTTTGAAAAGAGAATAGCCGACAGTCTCAACAGTCACTCTTCCTTTCTTAGGAGCACAATGAATTCGACTTACCCACACACTATCTGAAATAGGATATATAATTCCAGTGTCTAACCATTTCAAAATTTCCTTCTTAACTAATTCTTTCATCATTGGATTTAATCTCCTTTGGGGATCAACTCTTGATTTATATTATTCGTCTAATATAATTCTGTGCATGCAGATTGAAGGACTGAGTCCCTTAATATCAGTTAAGGTCCAACCAAAAACTTTCTTATATATTTCAATGTATCTAACAATTTTTGCTCTTGCAAATCATTTAATTCTGAAGATATAATAACAGATAATGTAGATGAGTCTCCCAAAAACACATACTTCAAGTGGCTAGGCTGTATTTTCAACTCAAGTTCAGGTGGTTTTATACTTGACGGAAATAGATTCTTATCAGCATTTTTCGTAATGTCCAACATCTCAAATCTTTCCTGAATATAATCTAATTCTTCATTTTATAATTCATCCAAAATAACTTTATCACTCTCTTCAAATTGTTCTGTCTCTTTGAAATGTTCTTTAAAATGTTCTTTCAATAGATGTTCATTAATTTCCATCAAAAAATATTCATTATCTCTTTCAACAACAGGGTATTTCATAGATTTGGCAATGTTAAAAGTCACTTCTTAATCATTAACTCTCATAGTTAATTCTCCTTTTTGAACATCGATTTCACAATGTTAAAAGTCACTTCTTGATCATTTACTCTCATAGTTAATTCTCCTTTTTGAACATCTCAATAGCTTTTCCAGTAGCTAAAAATGGTCTCCCTAAAATGATAGGTATTTCTTTATCTTCCTCTATATCTAAAATAATGAAATCCACAGGAAAGATAAATTTTTCCACTTTTACTAACACATCTTCTATAACTCCCTATCTAAGAACAATGAAATCCACAAGAAAGATAAATTTGTCCACTTTTACTAACACATCTTCTATAACGCCCTTAGGATATGTAACTACATAAAACATAAATATATCCACTTTTACTAACACATCTTCTATAACTCCCTTAGGATATGTAACTGAAAAATGTGCTAACTATAGAGTTACAAAAGTAGGTGATACTTCTCCTAATCCTAATCTTTTGAAAATTGATAGATGCATAAGATTAATGCTGGCTCCCAAACCATTAAATTTTTCACCAGTAGCACACGGTAAAGTGAAACTGTCAGGATCTTTTAATTTTTTAGGAAGCTTTTTTTGAATAATTGTACTACACTCTTCGCTAAGTGCAACAGTTTTGTTATCTGTGAACTTCCTTTTCTTGTTCAAAATATCTTTCATAAATTTCACATAATTGGACATTTGCTCTAAAGCTTCTACGAACGAAATATTTACCGTTAATTTCTTAAGAATTTCTAAAAATTTGGAATATTGTTTATTCTGTTTGTGTTGATTCAATCTTTAAGAAAATGGTGGTGGAGGTTTCTCCACAGTAATTTTCATTGGTGCAAATGGATACTCTAAATCTGGTTACTCATGATCCTTTTCTTTTTCAGTATCCACTTTCTCTTTTTTAGTTTCCATTTCTTTTTGTATTCTTGTCTCCAATTCTTTTTCACTTTATAATTGTATCACCTTGATTTGTTCTTTTCCTTGATCTTTAGGATTTGGTTCCACAGTACTAGGAAAAGTTCCTAATGTTCGGTTACTAAGTGTAGTAGCGATATATTCTAATTGATTTTCAATATTCTTAATAGAAGTTCCTTGATTTTGTAATTGATTTCCTTGAATTTGTAATTGCTTGATTCTATAACTGTTGACCCATGTTTAATATCAGTTCTTCCATAGACAACTTCTTCTCCTTAATTTGAGTGTTCTTAATAGCAGTTCCTTGATTTTGTAATTGATTTCCTTGAATTTGTAATTGATTTCCTTGTAATTACATGTTTAATATCAGCTCTTCCATAGACAACTTCTTTTCCTTAATTTGAGTGTTACTGTTTAATGTTTAGTATCAGCTTTTCCATTGATAACTTCTTCCCTTAATTTGAGTGTTACTGTTAAATCCGGGAGGATAAGAATGGTCTATAGTTAACATTTCCTTGGATGGATGAATTTCCTAATGGGTTCACTGGGTTGTTTGCCCATTGTTGATTTGTAGAAGAAATATTATTCCAATTAAAATTTGGATGATTCTTCCAACATGGGTTATAATTGTTCAAATAAGGGTTATTGGGTCTATTAATAGCATTAAAAGTCTCATATGAAGGTTGAACATCCACAAATTGCTCAGATGAATTATCTTCCATCATTGGAGGTGTTGGAGAATAATTCATCTCATAATGATCTAATTTCTTTGATATTGCAGCAATCTGTGAAGCTAACNTTTGATTATGCAATTTTTGACCCATGTTCAGTATCAACTCTTCCATAGACAACTTCTTTTTCTTAAATTGAGTGTTATTTTTAAATCATGGAGGATAAAAAGGTCTATAATTAACATTTCCTTGGTTGGATGAATTTTTTAGTGGTTCACTGGCTTGTTTGCCCATTGTTGATTTGTAGAAGAATTTTTATTCTAATTAAAGTTAGGAAGATTCTTCTAACCTGGGTTATAATAGTTCAAATAAGGATTTTTGGGTCTATTGTTAATAGCATTTAAAGTCTCACAAGAAGGTTAAATATCCATAATTGCCCAGATGAATTTTCTTCCATCATAATAGGTGTTGGAGAATAATTCATTCCATAATGATCTAATTTCTTTCATATTGCAGCAATCTGCGAAGCTAACANTGCCTATTATAGTTTCACCTAACTTGGAGAGACCATTTGAATTGTTGTGTGATGCTAGTGATTATGCTATTGGAGGTGTCCTTGGATAAATTTATGAAAATATTTTTAAAGTTATATACTACGCTAGTAAAACTCTTAATGATGCACAATTTAATTATATTGTTACTTTAAAAGAGTTACTGGCCATTGCATATGCTTTAGATAAATTCAGATCTTATTTAATTGGAGTTAAATGTGTTATGGATACTGATCACCTGCTATTAAATATCTTATACAAAAGAAGGATGCCAAACCAAGGTTGATTAGATGGATACTTTTGATGCAAGAATTTAATCTTGTGGTTATTGATAGAAAACAAAATATGAAGCTTTAATCACCGGATTGGAATTGGCAATCTCAATAGATATAACAAACATTTTCTTTTATGGTGACTCTCAACTTGTCATCCTACAAGTCGCCGGAAAATACAGAATTCTAAAACCAAGATTAGCATAGTACCATCAGTACACAATGAAGCTCCTAGAGCAGATTCCTGAGGTGACTTTCTACCGGATTCCTCGGGGAGATAATGCCCATGCCGATGCTCTAGCAAAACTTGCTAAGGAAATGACATGTCCCCCGAAGGATTCCATCGAAGTCACGGTGTAAGGAAGATGAGTCTTGTCTCGAAATGACTTCAAAACTCTACATAAGCTTGGAAAAGAAAAAAATAATAAACACAGTTGCAGACATCAACAAAGATTGGCGCAAGCCATTAATAGAATATTTGCATGCTGGAAAGTTGCTAGAAGATAAGTCTGAGGCACACCACATCACAAGGAGGGCTATGTCTTACGCCATGGTAGGAAATGTTCTCTACAAAAGATCATTCGACTAGATGTGGCTACAGTGTTTGAGTAGAGCTGAAGCACAGAATATTGTCAAAGAAGTACATGCCGGTTTGTGTGGTGCTCACTAGTCAGGGCCAACAATGAAAATGAAGATCAAAAGAATTGGGTATTATTGGCCAGCAATGATACCCGATTGCATGGATACATCTAGAAGATGTCACAATGCTCTTACACCAGCCTCCTAATGTGCTACACCCAACTGTTGCCTCGTGGCCATTCGAGTGTTAGGGCAACAGACATAATAGGCCCGATAGACCCTCCATCTTCCAAAGGACACAAGTTTATACTTACCACTATAGATTACTTCTCCAAATGGCCAGAGGCAGTACCGTTACATGAGGTTACAACACAGCACATCTTTCAATTTTTCAAGAGCCAAATCGTCTAACATTTCGGAGTACCACGAAGAATAATCTTTGACAATGAGACAGCTTTCAAAAGTAAAAAGATCAACAATTTCTTCAGAAGATATGTGATAGATTGGAGATACTCTACAATTTACTATCCCAGAGCAAATGGTCTGGCTGAAGCTTTCAAAAAGACACTAGTGCAGATTTTGAAGAAAACACTGAATGAAAACAAAAGGGATTGGTACAGCAAACTGTTAGAAGCTGTGTGGGCCTACCGGATAACTTTCAGGACTCCCACTTTGTGTACACCCTATGCGATCGTGTGTGGGGCCGAGGATGTGCTACCGCTAGAGGTCCAGACACCATCTTTCAGAGTCGACTTTGCCAACCAACTCACAACGGAAGAAAGTGCAAAACTCAGACTTAAGGAACTGGAGTGTCTTGAGGGAAAATGACTAGAAGCCCAACAACATTTGGAGCTCTGCAAGGCAAAGATGGTACAAGCCCATTAAAAATTGGTCTGCCCAAGAACATTCAAAGTTGGTGACCTCGTGCTTATGCTCAAAAGACCTATTATTGCACACCGCAAAATAGGTCAAAAATTTGAGCCAACTTGGGAGGGACCATTTGTCATTGAGAAGGTCTATACAGGAGGAGCCTACCAGTTAGTGGAATTCCAGAGTGAAAAACCCATGTTACCGATAAATGGACGATACCTGAAAACCTATTACGCAACCTGATGCTGCTCAATGCCGCTTGCCTAGAGGCTTTTATTGAAACTTTGAAACTTTGATTATTTTAGGATTATCTATGTGGCCAAATGTCTATGACCAGATCCAAATTTTGTAATTAACCTCATTATAATGAAAATTTTGAGGAAAAAAGCTTTTTTTTCTCTTTTTTACTTTTGAATTTAAATACCCTACTAAATTAAATGATACTCACACAAAAAATGAATAATCCTCTTCACCAAAATAAACTAAAATTTACTTTAATAAATACTCAGTTTTGTTCTTGTTCATGCCAAGCTTCGGCCCATTGACGTTTTTCCTATCGTTTGCAGTAAAATGTCAAGACAGAGGCCGATCTTTGCCTTCCATGACGGCTGGAACCTCGCACTGAATGAGAAGATGGCTCTACAAGGAGGTGTCATAGATTTCAACGTAGATTTCAAGCAAGTTGATATGGACTTCGAGGGTCCTCTAATGGACGTAGTCAGCAGTAAAGAAAAGGAGGGACTGCCTTCACTGTTGAGTGTAACCACTCAAGATAATGTGTCACGTAAAGGTAAAAAGGTGATAGCGGAATGAGATCCGATGAAGGGGCCCAACCATCTGCCCTCCATGGTAGCTACTCCAGTAAGGGACCTGATAGCTGCCTGTAATGAATGATTACCAAATACTCCACTTCGCAGGACACAGAACAGAAATGTCAGCCGAAAGAAGCAGAGAGTCTTTCTACGACAGGAACGCAAATGCCAGAGAGACGTGAACAATTTTCTTACCCCCATTCCTAAGGGACATATTTACGACCCAGATCTGAGAGAAACTTCTACCAACCTGCCCACTATGGATGAAGAGTCAGGATTTGTGACAGAATTAGATGTGCTCCCAATTCCAGATATCTTATGCAAGGGTTACCCAGCATGTAACGTTGAGGTACCAGCTGGGACATCAGTCACGGGCTCATTTGTAGAATGCTCGGATTGTAACGTTCTGCATTTACAACACTTAAGTACATTGGAAGAATACACTTCAAGTACCAACGAGTCTCAGAATCCGGATTTCATGATGGATGAACCATATGTCCAACTGGGGACGGATCAGTATGTACCATATAGCCCAGGGTCGTACATCCCACTAGAGGCTGAATCTCATGTTCTAGATGAACCAGCACCAGTTTGGGTTCCCGCCAATGCTCAAAGGAAAGAACGCCCGCGACAGCTGCCAACCCCTGGTATGATAGAATACTACAAGATAAGTAAAGTAAATAAAAGAGAATTCGAGTTTTATGAAGAAGTTCAGGGAAAGTTCATCAATATACTGGAAGGCCTGGAGTTGTACACCAAGGTTTTCTCCGAAACTGACAAAAGAAACATTCTGGACTGCTTCTTCAATTTAAGAAACAGATGCTGAGAGGGCCTTCTCATGGAAAGAACATATTCCGAGCCAAAGCAATGAATGCGAGGGAAAGGAAGAATCACCATCCAATGCGGCTGTTGTTATAACTTCACAAATGACAGACAGGGGAATTCGCTTGAGATCCTCAGATCGACCAAGTAGATCCGCTACCACCGATGATAAAATGGATGATCAAGAGGATGGTCAAGTGGAATATTCTACCTACTACTTGCATTCCCAACAGTTGCATCATTAACATTTATGAAGAGGGTGATTGCATTCCCCCGCACATTGACCATCAATCTTTTGTGAGGCCTTTCTGCACGGTCTCATTCATGAGTAAAAGCAATATTCTATTTGGGAAAGAAACTGATATCATTGGCCCTGGTGAATTCAGAGGTTCTACGGAGATTTCTCTTCCAGTCGGTTCAGTACTTGTTCTCAAGGGCAACAGTGCAAACGTTGCCAAACATTGCATTTCAGGAGTACGACACCGTAGGGTGTCTGTAACCTTCCGTAGAATGGACAACAGTAAAATACCGTATAGATTCCAGTAGGACCCAGGATTGGAGTTATTTTTGTATGAGCCGTGAGAAGGTTTTACCTTTAAGTACATGCGAAGGGAACTCTTATCCTTGAGCACGATTTAGAAGGTCTGCTTGATCAGGAGCTCAACATACCTGGTACAGAGGGTTCACTTTCTTTCTTTTAACGGTATGACGTGTATCTGATATATTTAGTATAAGATGTATCCACAACATGAGATGATTCTCAATGTATTTCGACATGGATTACATAATGTACCTTTTGAGGCGTTAGCCTATGTCTGATTTGTGGCATCTAATTTGGAGCAAATTAATGGAAATTTCTTTCAAATTGTGCCTTTTTGTCAGTTGCCTTTTTGTGTGATGGATGAAAGTCGCGAACCATGCGATGGTTCAGAATTTCAATGAACAAAGAACGAACAACAAATCTTCAACAATAAATAAAACATATATGAAAAATAATCACAAATGAGTAAATATCAAAAAAAAAATTTTTTGAAAATCAACCAATTAAAATTAAAACATTAAAAACATAATTTGAAAAAATTAAATGTGATAAAAACAACAAGAAGATAAAACAAACCTGTTGAGTGGATTCTTCCATTTTCAGAATTTCCTACTCTTTGTGCACAGTATAACCTCGTCATCTACACTAACTCTCTGCACATCCCCGCAGAATTTCACATTCTACACAATACTCATAAAGCTTTACAGATCTCCTTCAACAGGATCAACCTTTTTCACATGATACATTTCTGTAAATTCAACACTACAAACTCTCTTTTGAGAATTGACCTACATTTCAATTCTCATTTTTGAATCAGCCCTACATTTCTGATTTATTACATTCGAGGTCGGTCCTTAAATTTCAACACTCTCTTTTGTGAATTGACATACATTTCAATTCTCATTTTTGAATCAACCCTACATTTCTGATTCATTACATTCAAGGTCGGTCCTTACATTCCGATACTCTCTTTTGAGAATTGATTTAAATTTTAATTCTCATTTTCACATTTCCGATTCATTACATTTGAGGTTGGTCCTTACATTCCGACACTCTCTTTTGAGAATTGACCTACATTTCAATTCTCATTTCCGAATCAGTCTTATATTTCTGATTCATTACATTTGAGGTCGGTCCTTACATTCCGACACTCTCTTTTGAGAATTGATTTCATTTCATTTTTCATTTCCGAATCAGTCCTACATTTCTAATTCATTACATTTGAGGTCGGTCCTTACATTCCGACACTCTCTTTTGAGAATTGATATACATTTCAATTCTCATTTTCATATTTCTGATTCATTACATTCGAGGTCCGTCCTTTCATTCTGACAATCTCTTTTCAAAATTGATATACATTTCAATTCTCATTTTCATATTTCTGATTCATTACATTCGAGGTCGGTCCTTACAGTCCGACATTCTCTTTTGAGAATTGATATGCATTTCAATTCTCATTTTCACATTTATTATTCATTACATTCGAGGTTGGTCCTTACATTCCGACCCTCTTTTTTAAGAATTAACCTACATTTCAATTCTCTTTTTTGAATTAGTCCTACATTTCTGATTCATTACATTCGAGGTTGGTCCCTACATTCTGACACTCTCTTTTGAGAATTGACATACATTTCAATTCTCAGTCCAACATTTCTGATTCATTACATTCAAGTCAGTCGTTACATTCTGACACTCTCTCTCTTTTTAAATTGATATCTAAATTTCAATTCCCACCTCGGGGTTAGCACTTGCATACTGGTTCCCATCCTCTAGAACATTCTAAAATTTCATAACTCAAAGTCTACTCTCCAATCTCCAGCGAGAGTCCCTACTTCTTGACTTGATCAAACACTCACTTACTAATTCCGTAGCAGAAACAAATCACACACACAACTCTACACATACTTTCGGGTATTTTGACTTAGGAGTTTGTATTTGTTTTTGTTGATCTCCTCGGTCAACGCCAATACGCGCGGTGTGCTTGCGTATTTTAGAAATTTTAGAAATTTTGAGGTGTTTTGGGAAATTTGGGCGGTTTAAAAAAGTTTGAGATGATTTTTGAACAAAATTAGGTAGTTTGGGTAATTTGAGAAAAGTTAAGGTTTTACAAGCAATTTGGTAGTTTTGAGAAATTTTTGGGGCAAAAGGCTAAATTGGGTATTTGGGTTGGATGATATCAATTGAGGATGCTAATAATAAACTTACCCTTTTTTTAGCCATGAGACTAAGGGAACTCACAATATGGATTCTTCATCTACTGGTCTTAGCTAAACCCTAGCCCAAGGCTAATGGTTTAAAGGACCATCCACATGAGTTTCCAATAGAGTAAGGGATCAAGCTAGGCATTTTTGGTTAAGGGTTGAGGTTGTGAGTGCAGGTGAGGGGTATCAAGTGTTTGTGAAAGATTGACCAAGACCACACCACCGAAGCCTAACCCTATGACCAATCAATCCTATATAGCTCCTCTTGAGCTCCCTCATATCGGCTCCACTAACTAAGAGTTAGATGTTAGAACCAATTTATGGAACTTTAAGATGAGCAAATAAGAGTTTTAGAATTTTTAATGGTGAGGGTTTCTTTACCAATTTTTTTAGGAATAGTCAACAGAGAAGTCTTGTGGCTTGATCCTAGGCATCTAAAGAAGAAATTAGACCTTAACCAATAGTGAGGTCAACACTTTAAAGACACTCGGTATGATGTAAAGCCATGAGCATCTTAATCGAGGTATTATTCTAAAAGTTTAGATTAGTCCACCAATAACCTCTAGTTTAGAGTCATTTAGGATAGGAACTCACTTCCATCAGAAACCCTTTCCAGCTACTTAATCTAAGATCTATCTCAACTCCATTTTTTTCCAAATCAATTTAATTCTAAATCAATCAAAAACTCATTCCAATTCAACTCCTACATAAACTTAGCTCGATCCAATTCAAATCAACATCAACCTATTCCATTTCAATTCAATATCAACCCAATTCTACTTCAATATTATTCAATTCAATTTAATATTAGTTTCAAACCCAATTTGACTCAATTTCAGTTTCAAAGTAGCTTCAACTCTATACTTCAGACCCAAGTTTAATTTGAAGCTTTATGCTACCATTTTCTCTGAAGGGAGGTTAGTTTTCACCTTTTAGATATAGTGGGTTGACATATTCCTCTACTGTGATATGATCGCTGGCCAACTCTTTGAGTTCGACCAGACAATCGAGTTGAAATATACTCAGGAAGTCTTTATATTCTGCACACCATAGCCCTTTTGCTAGGGTGGCCTTCTCTATTGCAAAATCTAGATTTTGTACATTGAGCACCTTCTTCTGAAATAGAGTGAAAAATGCTCTATGGCTCTCACTCGGTACCTGTTTGACAAGTCATAGGGCTTATTTGTCCTTGCGGAGCTTTTAGGCGCTAGCAAACAATGTCATGAATAGCTTTCATGCTCATTGAAGGAAGAAGTAATTCTTGCTGGGAGACCATCAACCATTCGAGGGTTAAATCCCTCACTGTGGTATAGAACAACTGACACTTCAACGTATCAGAAACTTTGAGAAGTCATATAGTCATCTCACATGATGCTAAGTGATCGATCGTATCACTTCAAATCTTATAGAGTTCTAATGATGGAACCTTAAGACTTTTGAGCGGCTCGACATCAAGGATTTGCTTGAAGAAAGCATTCTAGGAAAGTTGACAGACTTTCATTCTTCCCCCTCGCGATCTATCCCTTAGCGTGGACCCAATATTGTCTTGATACTAGAGTCTTGTACTTGTTAGACCACCTGATCCTTCTGGTCGACTTAAGGTTTAGGTTCCAGAGGGCATAGTTCCTAAGAAGCTTTTGCTCTACCCTCACGTACATTGATGGTTAATTCTTTTATTTGTCACAATGTTAATTTTTGAGTTCCTAAATTTATTGTTGTAAAAATTCTTTGATGGACTCCATATTCAATGTTTCCATCAATTGTGTTCCTCTCTATGGCACACTCTTCTTCTTATTAACAACATGACTTCACGCTCGCTGCACCTTTTAGGATATTGAATCCAAAAATGTCATGTGAATCAAGCTAAGGACAAGAGCATTGGACAAAGGAGGAGAACAAAGAAAGTAGAAGAGAAGTAGAGTGCACATTAACACGAGTTCTCTGAAAATGAATTCAATACACCCTTTTTGAAGAAATGACACTATGGGCAATATTTTTGGTTGAAGGAGTTGCCCGTAAGAAGTTGTCGGTCACCAGAATTGAAATCCCATCGCCCTCTTCAGAAGAACATTTAAATTTACATATATATTTAGTTTTAGAAAAATATTAAATCAAACTGACCCAATATTTTTCATAGTTTAGAAAGAGCACTGTATCTCAAATCCTGTATCTATCCCAAAGGATAAACACAAGACTTGAGGATGAGGTTCGATCAAATAAACTAAGGAATATATGACATCCATTTGGTCTGTAAAACCTTTGTGTTTGCCGACAAGTTCCCCTATTTAATATAAAGAATTACATAAGATTTATATTAAGCTGGGTTCGGACATCCTTCCTATAAGGGCAAGCCTTTATCGTTAATTACATCTTAAATGACCAAAGTCACCTAAGAAGACTCTCAATAAAAATCAGAAAATACTATCTTCAAGGAGTTCAAAGGGTAATACTTTTCAATGAGATTATACGTAGAGGTGTGAAAGGGGATTAGTTCAAATTTGGAACAGTTTATTGTAGAGTCCAAAGGAGGAAGAACTAGGGGAAGTCATGGATCCAAAGGAGAACCTTGGTGACTTCCCAAGCTATCCTAATGTTTTGCTTTAATTTTTGAGAAGAAATATTCAGGTGTTTCATCCTGCCAATTTTATTAGTTAGAGCTTACATTTAGCCTGGAAGATATGAGGATTAGGTCATGACAAACGACCACCTTGGAATCCTAAGACGAGTTAGGGCTTATATTGTATAACAGAGCTATGAAAAGGCCTAAAGATAAGGTGAGGATTTACGTTGCACAAGCAAACAACCTCAAAGTCCTATGGCTTTGTTGTTTATATTTAAGGAAGGAAGATTGGTTTAGCTGGGGAAGACAAGTTTTGCTATTGAAGATGGTCGTGCTCCCCACCATGCTAGCTCCAAGCTCCTTACCGTGACGAGTTTGAGTTTTCTAGTGTGTAAAGTTATGATGTCAAATCAGGTGGTCTTATGGTTGTAGTTCTTTAAATTTTATGGGGGCATGTTAAAGTTGATTAGAGCGACACCGATTAGAATCATACGGTTCCCTTGTTCTTGCACCACTATTTTCTATTGAATTCACTTAGTCCAAATAAATTTACTAAACTCAACTTAATGAGTTCGATAATTTCATTTAAACTGTGGGAAGCCTCGTCAGCAACCGTATGTTACCTCCTCCAAGGAATTCCCGATCATCTGATAGAGACATCTTAATTTAGTTGAAGTTATAGTTTTGTGTGATGTTTGTGATTAAATGTTGAGTTGTTTTATATTTTGAATATTGTGGGGGTGAATTTTATCTTGGTTGATTTTAATTTTGGTTTTGGTTTTGGTTCTGGTTTTTGTTTTGCGGCTATCCTAATAGTTTTAGTTTTCATGCAGGGTGACATCGTTGTTTAGCATGCAAGTTTTCAGGTATAAAAGTACAGTATGAAAGTACAAGAAAAACAACACTGAAAACTGTAAAAGTGTACCTGGCGAGTCTTCTCGTTCCACCACCTGAAACTCTAAAGGGATGTTAAGGCAGTTTATATGAAACATGAAAGTAAAGTTTTGATAGTTTTCCTAACCCGATGTCATATCTTGGTGGGTCTTTAGGAGTTTAATTAAGAATGATTTTGTTAAGCAAAGCATATTAGGTTTAGTAGACCTCTGAGATATCCAACAGGTTAGGAGAAAGAAGCAGGTCCATGCTTCCCTCTTATCACCTTGTGAAAAGCCTCGAGCCTATTTAAACTTATTATGTTGTTTAAAAATTCATCCTGTAAATACCCTTAGTGCTCAGTGAGCATTGATGTCTCAATTATCTCTAAGAGTAGGGTAATTATCATTTGTAATTTAATTTTTAATATTTTATGGGTGAAGACCCTTAAAGAGGCAAGTTAGTGTTATTAAAACACTTAGCAAAACTTTAGTCCTAATTGGGCTTGTAGTGTTTGAAAGATGTTCTATTTTTATTTGAGTTTGTGTTTCTAATCCTCATTTAATGAGCCTTGATTTAGCCCAAGCCACTACTAAGCACTTAAGACTTAAGTGAATGTCTTAATTAATTTTGAAAAGGTCAAGTTTTAGGTGGTCATGATTCATGATTTAAATTTTATTTGAAAATCAAAATAGGGGTATTAAATTGATTAATTATNATAGACCTCTGAGGTATCCAACAAGTTAGGAGAAGGAAGCAGGTCCATGCCTCCTTCGCACTAACTGGTGAAAAGCCTCAAGTTCATTAAAACCTATTATGTTGCTTAATTGTTTATCCGTTAAATACTTCTAATGCTCAGTGAACATTGATGTCTTAATTATCCTTAAGAAAGTGGTAATTATCATTTATTATTTAATTTGAAAATTATGTGAGAGATTTTTCTTAAAGGGCAAGTTGGTGTAACCTGAACACTTCGCCAATTTTTTTTGAATTAAGCTTAGTGGTTTTTCAAGGATATTTGATTATGTTATGTTTATTTCTCTAATCCTCATTTGGTTAATTTTGATTTGGCCTAAGTCACCACTAAGCCTTTAAGACCTAGGTGAGTGTCTTAATTAGTTTTGAAANCGCTCTGGGTTCATTTTATTTTAATAAACTTCTAAATTTAGAAATTTATTAACTTATCTTTTCAATTAAGAAAGTGAGGTTGGCTTCTATCAATTAACCCCTTGTGTTTCAAACATCCAATTCAGTTGCCCATTTGCCTCCTTGAATTAAGCTTAAACGTTAATTAAGGCTAAATTTCCAAAATTACACATTTTTCCCTAATGCTTTAACGCTTCATAACTCATCAAATTTAATCCAATTGACTTTAAAATTTTTATCCTACCTCATTCATGGGTCAATTAAGACATCATAGAAGAAAATGTGATTTTTCAAAATTTAATTTAATTTAAATAATTATTTTCATGCAAAATTAGGATTTTTTAAAGAAAATTCCTAACTTGTCCAAGATAAATCCTAATCCCTTGAGAATTTTACTGGAGGTAGACTTAAACTAGAGGAGCCTTTGGACCAAATGTCATGATTTTTTTATATTTATATGAATTTTAAGAATTATTTTAAATTCTAAGGTACTTATTAATTATAAAATATTTTAAATGTAAAAAATTAAGTTTCATATTTTTTAAAAGTCCTCCTAAGGTTAGAGAACTCAGAGAAGAAAATTTCATATTTTTTCTGAATTGTATTTGATTTATTGGAGTTATTTTTAGTGAAAGCTCATTTTTAGCCTTTAAAAAATTATTTTTTAGAATTGAAATTCAGTTTCTTTATTTAGAAAATCAGGAAAAATTTTTTAATTATTTTTAAGTGCTTAGGAAGCAATTTAGAACATTTCCATGAATTTTATTATTTCTGTGATTTTTAGAGATTTTTAATTATTTAAATATTTAAAATAGGCTAAAAATCATGTTTTTATTTTAAATATTTTATGTTTTGAAAATACACATGATTATAGAGAACTCAAGAAACCAAGTTTTATAATTTTTCAAGTTATATTTTAATTATTGAAAAATATTTAAATGCCAAAAATGTTATTTAACTTGAAAAATTAATTTAAGTTATCAAATGAACTTAAAATGCTTTGAAATTTTTATGGTGAGTTCTTTGGATCCTAAAAAATAGTGGAGATCAAAAATTAAGTCATTTTGTTATTTAAATTATTCAAAATTAATTATTTTATTGATTTGGGCTTTGTAAAGATTAGGTGTATTTTGAATGACTTGGCTCATGAGAAATTTTCCTAAGGTTTCTCTAGTCATAGTAAATCTTCCAAAATTTTCATGGATTTTTCTAAGCAACATGTTAATTTTCATGATTAATTTAAGCCAATAATGCATATAAAGTTGAAAAATATGATTCTCTGTCTAGGGATGTCCTCTGACTTTCGAAAAATAAGGGAATGTTCCCTAAGATAAAGGCAGCAACATGCTAAAATTTCAAGCCATAAAAATATTACTACATGCATGGAGAATCAAAACATCCAAATCAGTATTTAATTAATTAAAAATAAAATATGCATCAAATGGACTTAAAATTATTTTCACATTGTTCTTCTCTGTTCACTGAGCAAGATGGGATTTTTATTTTATTTTTATGATTTTTCTATACCAAAATATGAATTTTTAAATTAGAGGTTATTTTTATGAATTATTTAAATCCCTATTTATCTATTTAAACACGTGACGCCACATCAACCTACGACGGCTCCAAAGCTCCACACGACGCGCTCTACCATCCACCTCAGCACTGATTCAGCCCGCGGCTTGTGTTCCGAAGCATTGTCCGGCTTAATCTCGAACGTCCATCTAATACACGCACGATCGAATGGTGCTCCATCATTGTCCCCGATAGCCTAGCCCGAGGACCGTCCATCTTCTACCTTAAAATCTCTCTTATTTCTTAACCAAATTAAGTTAATGTTTTTTAAATGCTCGTCTAAACTAGAGGAACATATCTATATAGTTACAATGCCATGAAATTAACTCAAAACAAATTGAGAGTTCAAATAGGTTCGGAAGGAAGAGAAGTTTTATACCTTTGCTATGAGAAGTAAAGCTTCAATCATAGAGTCTTGGAAAATTTGTTGGAGTCCAAAGAGGCTAGAGATTGAGCCTCTGGTCATGGTGTAATGCCTAGGTTTGATTTTGATCAAACCCAATTTCCGGTGTTTGTCTAGAGTTATTATAGAGGCTATTTTAGAGGGGGATTTTATGGGGCTTTGGCTTCTTTCTCGGTTGTGAAGGTGTGGGCACAAGAAATTAAAGTTTGGTGGACTGTGGAAGTGTAATGAGCTCTATCCTGGTTTTTGGCAGAGGTTTGAGCTCAAAATTGAGTTTCCGCAGTGGAAATCAGTGGGGGAAGAGGGTTGGATTGCACTGAGGGGATCTCAGAGAAGCTTTGTGAGAAGTTTGGGGCTCTCTCTAAGAAATTTTCAGCACACCTCCCATGGCCATGGAGGTGACTTTTTATAAAAATGTCCATGGGGTGGCTCTCAGGGTACAAGTTTGGGTGCATTGTGGTGCTTACCTCCCATGGCCGTGGAGGTGAGTTCTTATAAAAATGGTCATGGGGTGGCTCTCAGGGCAAATGTTTGGGTGCATTGTGGTGCTTAGGGGTGATTTTAAATAAAAATGGCCATGGGGTGGCTCTCAAGGCATAAGTTTGGGTGCATTGTGGTGCTTAGGTGGTTTTTATAAAACTGGCCATGGGGTGGCTCTCAGGGCACAAGTTTGGGTGCATTGTGGTGCTTAGGTGGAGGGCAGTTCATGGGGTGGCTCTCAGGGCATAAGTTTGGGTGCATTGTGGTGCTTAGGTGGAGGGCAGAGGAGCTCCCATTTCACTTAGCTGAGCTGACCTCTAGGCTTGATTTGGGTGAAGTTCCATGGGGGTGGCTCTTGGTTTTAAGCTTCTCTATCGACTAGGCTGGTTGAACATGGCAGAGGGAGGTGGCTAGGAGCTCAGGGCATCTAAGGGAATCTGTCAAAGCAACTTAATGTAATGAAGTTCAGTTTTGGTAAGGGTATCTTAAGCATGTGCATCTTTGGAAATAAAGTCCCTTAATTTGGGGAAAGTTTGGTCAATGGCTTAGTTTAAGTGATTAGATGGGTTTTGGCTCAGTCTTAGGGTCTAACCAATGGCTTAGGTGGAGTTAATTTGATGACTTTGGGGTAGTTAGGCCATCTTCAATGTGTGAGTTCAATATGTGTTCAAGTGATCAAAGTTTGGGTTTGACCTAGGTTAGCCATGTCAATTGAACCAATTGATTGATCAACATTGTGTATATGATTGTGATGAAGATTTTTGGTGAAGGGTTGAAGTGATTTTGAGTTCAATTGGTAGGCCAATTTGAGGAATTTTTGAAATTTGGTCAATTTGGGCATGTTGGGCGAGACATGGGTCTAGGTTGGGATAGCCTTGGGATAAGTCCAAATTTAATGGTCCACATGATCAAGGAAGATGTTGTGAATATTTTTCTTGAAGGGATAAAGTGGAAATTTTGGGGTTAAGACCTTAATTTGGTGTGATTTTAAGACATGACCAATTTGGGGCAAATTTGCGGCTTTTGAACTTAGGTTGAAATCAAATGAATTTGAGGTCTCACCAAGGCCAATTGAAGGTCAAGTTTGATGTATGTGGATTTTATGAAGATTTTTCAATACAAATTGTGGCCAATTGAATGGGCTATGGGTTCAATTTGGTGGAACCAAGCCAGAGGGCCAAAATTGGGTTTTTGGTTTAAATCAAAATTGGGTCCAAATGATGGACCAATTGAGCTTGAATTTGGATTAGATTGGTCATATCAAAGGTGAATTTTAGTTTATAATTGAAATTGGGTTAAATTGAGACAAATTTGAAAGACATTTGGGGTAATTTGGGGAAATTATGGGCCTTTAAAGGAAAATTTGGGGTTTTGACCAAAGATGGCCAAATTGGGTCATGTGATAGTTGGGAAAAATAAAATTGGGAATATTTGGGAGGTTTTGGGAATTTTTGGAATTTTTTTGAAATTTTGGAATTTTGGGGTGAGGAGTATTTTGGTAATTTGGGGTCCCAAATGTATCTAAGTAATATGTGGGAGTTTAGGAGAAAATGGCTAGGTTGAGTATCTTGGTAGAATTGGAGTACCAACCACAATTAATAAGCCATGGACCAATAGAAACCCCATTTTGGGTCATCTATGTAGTGGTCTTAGCCAAACTCTAGCCTAGAGCTAATGGGTTTACGAGACTATCTACATGAGTCTCCCAAAAGTATCAAGGGACCAAAGCCAGGAAATTCTGGGTTTAGGGTAGTGAGTGATCGTGACTGTAAATGATTGCAAGTGAGTGTCTTATCCCTAGACCAACACCTAGGGTCAATTCTAAGGTCCAGCAGTCCTAAGGGTGACTCATCTTGAGTTCCCCCTATAGTGACCCCACCTACTAAGTGCTAAAGGTTAGGATCAATATGTGGAACTCCAAGTTGAGTAGAGAAGAGTGTAGAATTTTTAATAGTGAGCGTTCCATGTCTAGTTTTCTAAGAATAGTCATTAGGAAAGTCCTATGGCTAGACCTTTGGCTACTAAAGAGAAAAAACTAAACTTCAACCAAAAGTGATGTCAAGAGACACCTCTTTTTATAGATCATAGTGGGTGTCTCGCAAGTTATATGTTTATCCATTTTTAATTTGAATGTTACAAAATGAATGCA
Organism: Phalaenopsis hybrid cultivar; assembly: GCA_002079205.1. Classification (NCBI taxonomy): domain Eukaryota; kingdom Viridiplantae; phylum Streptophyta; class Magnoliopsida; order Asparagales; family Orchidaceae; genus Phalaenopsis; species Phalaenopsis hybrid cultivar. Next base: position 24,319 of record JXCR01134615.1, read on the forward strand.
CCTCTTAACGTTTGTAATTGACTCATAGCTGACACTGCTACTGTTCCATATTTGTAATTCCTAAAAAAGAAAGCAGGTAATGATCTGCTGGTGTTGTCATTTGGTCGTTTGATAATCGTTTGGACGACTAGACGATCTTCGATGTGTTAAACTATCTTTGGACTACTTTCTTGGGACATTCTTCGGCGGCGACACACTTCATTTAGAGTGAACTTGGACTGGAATTCCGAAATTCTTCGAGGGAGATAGCTGTAGCTATCTTCTCCTCGAATCTAGTGCCTCCTATTCATTTGTTTAGCAGAGCTTTCATTCGGGCGGCTCGTGATTATGACTGAATAGAATGATATATTTGCGGTCTCTGTCTTGTGACTCNGATCCAAAATCTAGATGTAGTTGCTAATTCATTTGAGCTTAAACATGCTATTATCCAAATCGTACAAAACAATCAATTCGGAGGTACACCAAATGAAGATCCTAACTTACACCTCGCTATTTTTATAGAACAGTGTACTACTTTTAAATATCACAGAGTCTCAAACGATGTTGTTAGACTTAAAATTTTTCCTTTTTCACTAAGGGATAAGGCTAAGATGTGGTTAAAGTTATTAGCACCAGGATCTATTAGAACTTGGGGAGAACTTTCACAGAAATTTCTATCTAAATATTTCCCTCCATCCAAAACTGCTAAACTTAGAAATGACATAACATCGTTCTGTCAGATTAATGGAGAGTCCATATATGAAGCTTGGGAGAGATTTAAAGTTCTTCTTAGAAAATGCCCTCATCATTTGTTACCAGATTGGTTGATAATTCAAACTTTTTATAATGGATTAATGGGATCACATAGATCGATTATAGATGCTGGGACTGGTGGTTCATTAATGTCAAAACCATTTGATGAAAATTATTCGTTAATGAAGAGATGGCTACCAACAATTTTTAATGGCCCTCTGAAAGGGTAAATCCTTAAAGAATAGCTAGTATCCATGATTCTAATGCAATATCTATGTTAGCTTTGCAGATTGGTTCAATATCAAAGAAATTAGACAATTATGGGATGAATTATTCTCCAACACCTCCAATGATGGAAGATAATTCATATGGGCAATTTGTGGATGTTCAACCTTCATATGAGACTTTTAATGTTATTAATAGACCCAACAACCCTTATTCCAACTATTAGAACCCAGGTTGGAAGAATCATCCAAAGTTTAATTGGAATGACATTTCTTCTACAAATCAATAATGGGCAAACAACCCAGTGAACCCATTAGGAAATTTATCCATCCAAGGAAATGTTAACTATAGACCTTCTTATCCTCCCGGATTTAATAGTAACACTCAAATTAAGGAGAAGAAGTTGTCTATGGAAGAGTTGATATTAAACATGGGTCAACAATTGCAGAATCAAGGAATCAATTGCAAATTTAAGGAAATCAATTACAAAATCAAGGAACTTCTATTAAGAATATTGAAAATCAATTAGGACATATCACTACTACACTTAGTAACCGAACATTAGGAACTTTTCCTATTACTGTGGAACCAAATCTTAATGATCAAAGAAAAAAACAATTCAAAGCAATAAAATTATAAAGTGTAAAAGAATTGGAGACAAGAATACAAAAAGAAATGGAAACTGAAAAAGAGAATGTGGATACCAAAAAAGAAAAGGATCATGAGTACCCAGATTTAGAGTATCCATTTGCACCAATGAAAATTACCGTGGAGAAACCTCCACCACCGTTTCCTTAAAGATTGAATCAACACAAACAAAATAAACAATTTTCCAAATTTTTAGAAATTCTTAAGAAATTAACGGTAAATATTCCCTTCGTAGAAGCTTTAGAGTAAATGCCCAATCATGTGAAATTTATGAAAGATATTCTAAACAAGAAAAAGAAGTTCACGGATAACAAAACTGTTGCACTTAGCGAAGAGTGTAGTGCAATTATTCAAAAAAAGCTTCCTAAAAAATTATAGGTAGTTTCACTATACCGTGTGCTATCGCTGAAAAATTTTATGGAAGAGCTTTATGTGATTTGGGAGCCAGCATTAATCTTATGCCTGACAGCTTCACTATACCATGTGCTATTGGTGAAAAATTTTATGGAAGAGCTTTATGTGATTCAGTTTCACTTTATCAAGTGCTATTGGTGAAAAATTTTATGGTAGAGCTTTAAGTGATTTGGCAGCCAGCATTAATCTTATGCATCTATCAATTTTCAAAAGATTAGGATTATGAGAAGTATCACCTACTTCTGTAACTCTATAGGTAGCAGATTGTTCAGCTACATATCGTAAGGGAGTTATAGAAGATGTGCTAGTAAAAGTGGATAAATTTATGTTTTCTGTGGATTTCATTGTTTTAAATATGGAAGAAAATAAAGAAATACCTATCATTTTAGGGAGACCATTTTTAGCTACTGGAAAAGCTATGATAGATGTTCAAAAAGAAGAATTAACTATGAGAGTTAAGGATCAAGAAGTGACTTTTAACATTGTGAAATCTATGAAATATCCTACTGTTGAAAGAGATAATGAATGTTTTCGGATGGAAATTAGTGAAAATCTATTGAAAGAACATTTCAAAGAGCTTTTTGAAGAGAAAGAACAATTTGAAGAGTGTGATAAAGTTATTTTGGACGAATTATAAAATGAAGAATTAGATTATATTCAGGAAAGATTTGAGATGTTGGATATTACAGAAAATGCTGATAAGAATCTATTTCCATCATACCTGAACTTGAGTTGAAAATACAACCTAGCCACTTAAAGTATGGGTTTTTGGGAGACTCATCTACATTATCTGTTATTATATCTTCAGAATTAAATGATTTGTAAGAGCAAAGATTTTTAGATACATTGAAAAGATATAAGAAAGCTTTTGGTTGGACCTTAGCTGATATTAAGGGAATCAGTCCTTCAATCTGCATGCACAGAATTATATTAGATAAACAATATAAACCAAGAGTTGATCCACAAAGGAGATTAAATCCAAAGATGAAAGAATTAGTTAAGAAGGAAATTTTGAAATGGTTCGACACTGGAATTATATATCTTATTTCAGATAGTGCGTGTGTAAGTCAAATTCATTGTGCTTTTAAGAAATGAGTTAGGTTAAAACCCCAACTTTGGCCACATGACCTAATCTCACCAAATTGAACCCATAGCCAAGTCAATTGGCCTCGATTAATGTTGTAAAATATTGATAGCATTCCTATACATCAAAATAAACCATAAATTGGCCTTGGTTAAGCCTCAAATTCATTTGATTTTGGCCTAAATGCAAAATTCCCAAATTTAGCCCCAAATTGGCTAAGTCCCCAAATTTAACCCAATTGATATCCTTAACCTCCAAATTGGCATCCAATTTGTGTTGAAAACTCTTCATGAGGTCCTTATTGACCATTTAAAACAATCAATTTGGACTTAGCCCAAGGCTAACCAAAGCTATACCCAAGCCTAGCCCAACATGACCAAATTGATTAAAGTTCAAAATTCCCTCAAATTGATCCTTCAATTGAGCTCAAGACCACTTCCATCCTTCACCAAAGTTTTTCCTTATGATCATCTACACTAAATGGAACATTTAATTGGGCCAATTGACATGGCTAGCCTAAACCAAACCTAAGACTTGGTCATTTGCACCCATTTGAACCCATGCACTAAATGTGACCTAACCACCCTAAAGTCACCAAATTAACTCCACCCAAGTCAATAGTTGGACTTAGTGACCAGTCCAAACACTATGAAACCACCTAAATCATGTCATGGACCATAGGTCCCCTAAATTAAAGGATATTATTTCCAAAAATGCATGTTCTTAAGATATCCTTACCAAAATTAGGTATTATTGCACTAAATTGTTGTGATATATTCCCCTGGGTTCCCTGAGCTCCTAGCCACCTCTCCCTGGCTGGCCGGCTGCCTGGTGGTCAAAAAATCTCAAAACCGAGAGCCACCCTTATGGTACCTCACCCAAAATCAAACCTAGAGGCCAACTCATCCAAATCAAATTGAAGAGCTCCTTTGCCCTCCACCTAACCACCACAATGCACCCAAACTTGTGCCCTGAGAGCCACCCCATGGACATTTTTATAAGAACTCACCTCCATGGCCATGAGAGGTGTGCTAAATTTTTCTCAAAGAGAGCCTCCCAAATCACTCACAGAGCTTCCTTGAGATCTCCATAGCCCATTTCAATCACTCCACTGCCTTGATTCTCCTTGTATAGCCCTAATTTTGAGCTTAAAAATTAGGGCAGAAACATGACACTCTCAAAACTCCACCAAACTTTAATTGCTTGTGCCCACATCTTCACAACAACAAAAGAAGACAAAGCTTCATCAAATTACCCTCTAAAATAGCCTCCACCATAGCTCTCGGCCTAAGCCATTGAGGTCGATGACCACGCGCTATCCGATTGCATGTGTATCAAATGTAAGGCCAAGATGAAGCCGGACAATGCTTCTTTACATAAACAGCGGGACGCGTGGCTGCTGGCGTGGACGGCGGCGTCAAATAAGAGCACGTTGTGTGGAGTTTTGGAGCTGCCTAGAATCTACATGGTGTCGCGTGGATAAGTAGAAAAATAGGGCCTTTTCTATTTATTCAAACTCCCTAAACCTCAAAAATCAATAACTTTGTGTAGAATAATCACAAAAATAAAATAAAAATACCCTCTTGCTCAATGAACAGAGGACAATAATTAGAAATAAATTTCAAGTCCACTTAATGCATAAAATATTTTTTATTAATTAAACACTATTTGGGATCATTTGATACTCCATGCATATTCATACATCACCTTGGCTTGAAATTTTGGCATGTCGTAGCCTCTTTCAAGGGAAACATCCTCTGATTTTTCAAAGTCGCAGGAGGTTCCTATACAGAGATCCATATTTTTCAAGTTCTTGCACAATATTTCCTTAAAATAATCATGGAAATTAGCATATTGATTAGAAAATTCTAAGAAATTTTTAAAAGGTCCACCTTGACCAGAGAAGCTTTTGGAATTAATTTCATGGGTGAAGTATTTAAAATGCACTTAAATTTTACAAACACTAAATCACTAAAGTAATTAATTTTGGAAAATATAAACATTTAAATGACTTGAATTTTATCTCCACTGTGGTTTATGATCCAGAGAACTCACTATAAAAGATTCAAAATATTTTGAGTTCATTTGATAACTTAAGTTGATTTTTAAAGATAAATACCACTTTGACACTTAAATGATTTTTAAAAATCAAAATATAACTAAAAAAATTATGAAACTTAGTTTTTTGAGTTCACACTCAAATGATTTTTAAAAAAAATCAAAATATAACTCAAAAAATTATGGAACTTAGTTTTTTGAGTTCTCTATGATTATGTATATTTTATAAAAATAAAATAATATTTAGAATAAAAGCTTGATTTTTAGCCTATTTTAAATATTTAAAAAATTCATAAAAAACACAAAAATAACAAAATTCATGGAAATTTTCTAAATTGCTTCCTAATCACTTAGGAAAAATTTGAATATTTTTCCTGATTTTATAAATAAAGATATTGAATTTCAAAGCTAAAAAATAATTTTTAAAGGCTAAAAATAAGGTTTCACTAAAATAATTCCAATAGATCAAAGAAAACTTAGAAAAATATGAAATTTGCTCCTCTGGTTCTCTAACCTCAAAGAAATTTTTCAAAGACACAAAACTTAATTTTTGTCATTTAAAATATTTAATTTTTAATAAATAAACCAGAACTTAAAATAATTCTCATAAATCACAGAGAATTCAAAAAATCATGAAATTTGGTCCAAAGGCTTCTGTAGTCCAAGTCTACATCTAGTAAAAATTTCAAAGGATTAGAATTTAGCTTGGTTGATTCAGAAAATTTATTTGAAAAATCTTATTTTTGCATGAAAATAATTATGTAAAAAAAATTAAATTCTGAAAAATCACATTATCTCCTCTCATGTCTTAAATGACCCATGAATGAGGTAGGATAAAAATTTCAAATTTATTTGAATTGAATTTGACAAATTATGAAGTGTTAGAGCCTTAGGGGCAAATGTGTAATTTTGGAAATTTTGCCTTAATTAACATTTAGGCTTAAGTCAAGGAGGAAAATGGGCAACCTCTGATATTAATCAATTTATTTGATGTTCGAAACACAATGGATTAATTGGTAGAAATCAATCGACTTAAAGGTATCACTTAATTAATTTAGGTTTAAGTTAATAAATTTCTAAATTATTAAAATTTAGAAGTTTATTAAAATTAAATGATCATCGACTTAGGGGTATTACTTTTGAAGTCAATAATTAATCAATTTAATACCACTATTTTGATTTTCAAATAAAAATTCAAATTATGAATCATGACCACTTAAACCTTAACCTTTTCAAAATTAATTAAGACACTCACCTAGGTCGTAAGGGCTTAGTGGTGACTTAGGCCAAATCAAAATTGACTAAATGAGGATTAGAAAAATAAAATAATTAAGCATCATTGAAACACCACTAAGCCTAATTAAAAAATTGGCTAAGTGTTCAAGTTACACCAACATGCCCTTTAAGGAAATTCACTCACATAATTTTCAAATTAAATGATAAATGATAATTACCCCTTTCTTAGGAATAATTATGACATCAATGTTCACTGAGCATTAGAAGTATTCATAGGATGAACCATTAAGCAATATAATAAGTTTAAATGGACTCGAGGCTTTTCACCAGTTGGTGACATGGACCTGCTTCCTTCTCCTAACTTGTTGGATACCTCAGAGGTATATTAAACTTAATATACTTTGCTCAATGAAATCATTCTTAATTAAAAGAACTCACCAAAATACAACATAGAGTTAGGAAAACCACCAGAACTTTACTTTTCCTGCTTTTCATAAATTCCCTCACATGCATTTTTAAGTTTGAGGTGATGGAACGAGAAGACTCACCAGGTACTCTTTTATAGTTTATAGTACCGTCTTTTTTGTGCCTTTTCCTTACATGTTTTATGCTTACGTTGTTTCTTTTTATACTTGCATTTACCTACATGAATAAAAATAACATAAGCTTTCATGTTAACCAAAACCAAAGCCTAAAACCAAAACTAAAATCAACCAAGATAAAATCCACCGCCACAACATTCAAAATATAAAACAACTTAAAATTTAATCACAAACATCACACAAAACTACACTTGCAACTAATTTAAGATGTCTCTATCGAATGATCGGGAAGCCCTCGGAAGAGGTAACCTACGGTTGCTAACGTGGCTTCCCATAGTTTAAATAAAATTATGGAACTCATTAAGTTGGGTTTAGTAAGTTCATTTGGACTAATTAAATCCAATGGAAAATAGTGGTGCCGGAACGAGGGAATTGTTGGATCCTAACTATTGTCGCTCTAATCAACTTTAATATGACCTCATAAAATTTAAAGAACTTCAATTATAGGGCCACCTGATTTGATATTAGAACCTGACACACAAGAAAACTCAAACTCGTCGCGGTGAGGAACTTGGAGCTAGCATGGTGGGCAGCACGACCATCTCAACAGCAAAACCTGTATCTTCCCCAGTTAAAAAAATCTTCCTTCCTTAGACTTAAACAACCAAGCCATAGAACTTTGAGGTTGCTTGCTTATGCAACGTAAATCCTCACATCATCTTTAGGCCTTTGCATAGCCCACCTCGAGGTTGCTTTCTTATGCAACGTAAATCCTCACCTTATCTTTAGGCCTTTGCATAGCCCTTTTTTCTTGCTTATGCAACGTAAATCCTCACCTTATCTTTAGGCCTTTGCATAGCCCTGCTATTCTCATGCAACGTAAATCCTCACCTTATCTTTAGGCCTTTGCATAGCCCTGCTATACAATATACTCTCAACTCGTCTTAGCATTCCGAGGTTGTCATTTGTCATGACCTAAGTCCTCACATCTTCCAGGCTATTTGTGTGATCGTTCACACAAATGTAAGCCCTAACCAATAAAGTTGGCAGAATGAAACACATAAATTGTTCTCCTCTAAATTGAAGAGAAACATTAGGATAGCTTGGGAAGTCACCGGGGTTCTCCTCTAGGATCCATGACATCCCCTAATTCTTCCTCCATTGGATTCTACAATAAAATGTTCCAAATTTGAACCAATCCCCTTTCACACCTCTACGTCTGATTTCATTGAAAAGTCCTACCCTTTGAAATTCCTTGAAGATAATATTTCCTAATTTTTATCGAGAGTCTTCTTAAGTGGCTTTTGTCATTTAAGATGTAATTAACTATAGAGGCTTGCCCTTATAAGAAGCATGTCCGAACCAAGATTAATATAAAACTTATTTAATCCTTTATATTAAATAGGGGAACTTGTTGGCAAATACAAAGGTTTCACAGACCAACAGACGTCATACTTTCTTTAGTTTGTTTGATAAAGCCTCATCCTCAAGTCTTGTGTTTCTCATTGAAGATAGATACGAGATTTGAGGTACAATGCTCTTTCATTTTATACAATGAAAAGTATGGGGTCAGTCTGATTTCATACTTCAACATCCTTCCGAAGCGGGCGATGGGATTTCTATTCCGGCGACTGACAGCTTCTTACGGGCAACGCCCCACAAACCTCTGAAATAGCGTCGACAGTTTCTGGTGACTCTGCTAGGGATAAGCTTTTCTCTCCATTCAAATCAGCAAATATTATCTCCACACATCGATAATGTGTCCATGCCCCTCTTGGACCAAATTACCCTTTTTCCGTTTTATTATTTTATTGATTTGGGGTTTGTAATGATTAGGTGTATTTTGAAGGAGTTGGCTCATGAGAAATTTTCCTAAGGGTTTTCTAGTCATATTAAACTTCCAAAATTTTCTTGGATTTTTCTAAGCAACATGCTAATTTCCATGATTTATTTAAGCCAATAATGCATATAAACTTGAAAATTATAATTCTTTATCTAGGGATCTCCTCTGACTTTGAAAAAATCAGGGAATGTTCCCTAAGATAGAGGCATCAACATGCTAAAATTTCAAGCCATATTAATATTACTATATGCATGGAGAATCAAAACATCTAAATCAGTATTTAATAAATTAAAAAATAAATGCATCACTTGGTCTTAAAATTATTTTCACATTGTTCTCCTCTGTTCACTGAGCAAGAAGGTATTTTTATTTTATTTTTATGATTTTTTACACCAAAATATGAATTTTTAAGTTAGGGGTTATTTTCTGAATTATTTAAATCTCTATTTATCTATTTATACGCGTGGCGCCACCTTAACCTACGACGGCTCCAAAGCTCCACGCGACACGCTCTACCATCCACCTCGACACTGATTCAGCCCGCGGCATATGTTCCGAAGCGTTGTCCGGCTTAATCTCGAACGTCCATCTAATACACGCACGATCGAATGAGGCTCCGTCATCATCCCCGATAGCCTAGCCCGAGGACCATCCATCTTTTAGCCTTAAGATCTCTCTTATTTCTTAACAAAATTAAGTGAAATTTTTTATAAAATGCTTCTCTAAACTAGAGGAACACATCTATATGGTTACGATGCATGAAATCAACTCAAAATAAATGGAGAGTTCAAATAGGCTCGGAAGGAAGAGAAGCTTTATAGCTTTGCTCTGAGAAGTAAAGCTTCAATCATAGAGTTTTGGCAAATTTTTTGGGGTCCATAGAGGCTAGAGATTGAGCCTCTGGTCTTGGTGTAAGGCCTAGGTTTAATTTTGATCAAACCCAATTTCAGGTGTTTGTCTAGAGCCATTATAGAGGCTATTTCAGAGGGGGAATTTATGGGGCTTTGGCTCCTTTCTTGGTTGTGAAGGTGTGGGCACAAGAAATTGAAGTTTGGTGGACTGTGGAAGTGTAATAAGCTCTGTCTTGGTTTTTGGCAGAGGTTTGAGCTCAAAATTGAGTTTCCGCGGTGGAATTCAGTGGGGGAAGAGGGTTGGATTGCACTGAGGGGATCTCAGAGAAGCTCTGTGAGAAGTTTAGGGCTCTCTCTAAAAAATTTTCAGCACACCTCCCATGGCCGTGAAGGTGAGTTTTTATAAAAATGGCCATGGGGTGGCTTTCGGGGCAAATATTTGGGTGCATTGTGGTGCTTAAGTGGAGGGCAGAGGAGCTCTACCATTTAACTTAGCTGAGCTGACCTTTAGGCTTGATTTGCGTGAAGTTCCATGGGGGTGGCTCTCGGTTTTAAAATTCTCCGGTGACTAGGCTGACCGACCATGACAGGGTGAGGTGGCTAAGTGCTTAGGGAATCCAAGAGAATCTGTCAAAGCAACGTAATGTAATGAGGTTTAGTTTTGGTAAGGGTATCTTAAGCATGTGCATCTTTGGAAATAAAGTCCCTTAATTTCGAGGAATTTTGGTCCATGGATTAGTTTAAGTGGTTAGTTGGGTTTTGGCTCAGTCTTAGGGTCTAACCAATGGCTTAGGTGGAGTTAATTTGATGACTTTGGGGTAGTTAGGCCATCTTTAATGTATGAGTTCAATATGTGTTCAAGTGATTAAAGTTTGGGTTTGAGCTAGGTTAGCCATGTCAATTGAACCAATTGATTGATCAACATTGTGTATATGATTGTGATGAAGATTTTTGGTGAAGGGTTGAAGTGATTTTGAGTTCAATTGGTAGGTAAAATTTGAGGGATTTTTGAAATTTGGTCAATTTGGGTATGTTGGACTAGACATGGGTCTAGGTTGGGATAGCCTTGGGATAAGTCCAAAATTAATGGTCCATATGATTAAGGAAGATGTTTTGAATATTTTTCTTGAAGGGATAGAGTGGAAATTTTGGGGTTAAGACCATTAATTTGGTGAGATTTTAAGACATGACCAATTTGGGGCAAATTTGCGCCTTCTGAACTTAGGTTGAAATCAAATGAATTTGAGGTCTCACCAAGGCCAATTGAAGTTCAAGTTTGATGTATGGGGATGTTATGAAGATTTTTCAACACAAATTGTGGCCAATTGAATGGGCTATGGGTTCAATTTGGTGGAACTAAGCCATAGGGTCAAAATTGGGTTTTTAGTTTAAATCAAAATTGGGTCCAAATGATGGACCAATTGAGCTTGGATTTGACTTAGATTGGTCATATCAAAGGTGAATTTTATTTTATAATTGAAATTGGGGTAAATTGAGACCAATTTGAAAAACATTTGGGGTAATTTGGGGAAAATATGGGCCTTTAAAAGACAATTTGGGGGTTTTGACCAAAGATGGCCAAATTGGCCAAATTGGGTCATGTGATAGTTGAGAAAAATAAAATTGGGAATATCTGGGAGGTTTTGGGAATTTTTGCAATTTTTTAGAATTTTTGAAATTTTAGGCTAAGGAATAATATTTTGGTAATTTGGGGTCCCGAAGGTATCTAGGTAATATTGGGGAGTTTAGGGGCAGATGGCTAGGTTGGGTATCTTGGTAGAATTGGAGTACCAACCACCATTAATAAGCCATGGACCAATAGAAACCTCATTTTGGGTCCTCTATGTAGTGGTCTTAGCTAAACCCTAGCCAATGGCTAATGACTTTAGGGGACTACCTACATGAGTCTCCCAAAAGTATCAAGGGACCAAAGCCAAGAAAATCTGGGTTTAGGGTAGTGAGTGATCGTGACTGTAAATGATTACAAGTGAGTGTCTTAGCCCTAGACCAACACCCAGGGTCAACTCTAAGGTTCAGCAGTCCTAAGGGTGACTCATCTTGAGTTTCACCCATAGTGACCCCACCTACTAAGTGCTAGAGGTTAGTACCAATATGTGAAACTCCAAGTTGAGTAGAGAAGAGTGTAGAATTTCTAATGGTGAGGGTTTCATGTCTAGTTTTTAGGAAAGTCCTATGGCTAGACCTTTGGCTACTAAAGAGAAAAAACTAAACTTCAACCAAAAGTGAGGTCAACAGACACCTCTTTTTATAGATCATAGTGGGTGTCTCGCAAGTTACATGTTTATCCATTTTTAATTTGAATGTTACAAAAATGAATGCACCTCTTAACGTTTGTAACTGACTCATAGCAAACACTGCTACTGTTCGATATTTGTAATTCCTAAAAAAGAAACCTGGTAATGATCTGCTAATGTTGTCATTTGGTCGTTTGATAATCGTTTGAACAACTAGACGATCTTCGATGTGTTAAACTATCTTTTGACGGCTTTCTTGGGAGATTCTTCGGCGCGACACACTTTTCATTAGAGTGAACTTGGACCATAATTCTAAAATTCTTCGAGGGAGATAGTTGTAGCTATCTTCTCCTGAGATCTAGTGCCTCCTATTCATTTGTTTAGTAGAGCTTTCATTCGGGCGGCTCTTGATTCAGACATAATAGAATGATATATTTGTAGTCTCTGTCTTGTGACTCAAGACGCGGCCCTTTAATATCTACTCATAGAGATCCGTTGAACTTTCTCGAGATTTATTCAGTCACATTTTCTATTTACCAACAATAATAATAATAATAATAATATAAATAATAATAATTATTATTTTGATTTTTTTTATTTTTAATTTACTTTTTTTTAACGTCTGAGCACATTATTAAATGTTGTTGAGCAAATAGACGTTGATCTATTATTAAAAACGGTAGAGGAAGCACACGTGGACCATTATTAAAAGTTACGTAAATTATTTGCCAGCCNCCCTTCAATCTCTACTCATACAGATCCGTTGAACTTTCTCGAGATTTATTAAATCACATTTTCTATTTACGAATAATAATATTAATAATAATATAAATACTTTTTATTTTTATTTTTATTTTTTTATATTTAATTTACTTTTTTTTTAACGTCTGAGCGCATTATTAAATGTTGTTGAGCAAATAGACGTTGATCTATTATTAAAATCGGTAGAGGAAGCACACGTGGACCATTATTAAAAGTTACGTAAATTATTTGCCAGCCTATTTTCTCACACCTACTTTGTGCTGCGATTTATTATTTTTCCTTATTTAAATTAAATGAAAATTTTAAAATATCATTATAAAAATAATTATTTTAAGTAAAATTAAGCGCAGAATATTGGCAACAGCAACACATTGCACATTATTAATTTAAAGATAGGAGATATATTAAAGGGATGATACCGTTGGTAGCTGAGCAATCTAATGAAGCCTTCAATAATTTAAAGCCTCATCACTCATCATCAATTTCTATTACATCCACAACTGTCGAATCGATCCCGCTCACCCACATGGAATTGCTAGTAATTTAAAAATAAAAATATTTTTCTAATTTAAAATAAATACCATTAATTTTTTAAAAGAACTTATTACTTTCTAATTGGTCTGTAACTAGCTTGCTATTAATCTTCTACCCTTAAAACAATCAGTCATAATTCAATAATTTTTGCATTTTCCCTGCTTTTTAAACATCATCTAAAAAATGAAAGAATGGTATGAAAAGTTGACGCAATTAATGATATTCATAGCGTTGGCGGCTCAACAAAAGATTATTATTATTATAATTTGATTAAAAAATTTTCAGCAGATATCTACGGATTTGATTTTTTCTTAATATCAAAATATCGCATAAATTTTTCGAATTATTTTAAATATTTTATGTTTTAAATTTCTTATTCTTATAAATATATTTTTATAAGGATATATTTAAAATTTCTTTTTAAAAATTGTTTTATATTTGAATAGAAAAGGAAATATACCGAACCACATATATGTTCGGTTGATTCAATTTGAAAATCTCAATATTCTATTTTGAATTATTGTTCAATTTTAATTTTTTTTTTACCAAGCAATCTGAAAAATAAAAAACAAATATTTAATTAAGTGGAAGATTTATGAAATTAAATAAATGCTATATATATAAGATATATACATATGTAATCATGATGTTTGTTCATAACTAACAATTAAACTTTTTAGTTTATCATAAGCGAACTAATTAAACTAGATTGATTTTTTGCTGTTGAGTTTGCTTTTATAAATATTTTGATTGGTTCAAATTTTTTTTTGTATTTTGGTTGAAACTAGTTAAAAAGATTTGATAATCGATCCATCCAAACGGATGCTCACCCCTAGTCCTAGTTGTGCATGAATGAAATACATGTCAAATTCATAAGAAGTGATATTGCATAGNTTTATTATTATTTTTTTTTGTTTTGAAAATCTCAATATTCTATTTTGAATTATTGTTCAATTTTAATTTTTTTTGACCAAGCAATCTGAAAAATAAAAAAACAAATATTTAATTAAGTGGAAGATTTATGAAATTAAATAAATGCTATATATATAAGATATATACATATGTAATCATGATGTTTGTTCATAACTAACAATTACACTTTTTACTTTATCATAAGCGAACTAATTAAACTAGATTGATTTTTTGTTGTTGAGTTTGCTTTTATAAAAATTTTGATTGGTTCAATTTTTTTTTTTGTATTTTGGTTGAAACTAGTTAAAAAGATTTGATAATCGATCCATCCAAGCCGATGCACACCCCTAGTCCTAGTTGTGCATGAATGAAATACATGTCAAATTCATAAGAAGTGATATTGCATAGTAGGATATTAAAGATAATTGAGGGTTTATTTTTCTTATTAATATTGCATAAAGTTAAAAAATAGATGTATGGCTATGTTTAACCAAGTTCACAAAAAAAAATATTCACTCAACAACATGAATGGAGAAATATCACAAAATCTTGCTAAGTTGGACAATTTCTATATTTACATAATGATATACAATTTATTATTATTAAAAAAGGTACGATAACACAACATCACAGCTATTTTTACTTGAAAAATCATAGGTTATGCCCCAATTAAACAATTTCATTATGTAAGTAAGAACTTCTAATGATTTGTCATTCCTTGTTGCAAAAGAAGGGATGATTACAAGACATGGCAATGGGACATATTAATGGTCAGAATTCAAAACGATAAACATCACATTCATTCAACAATGGTCGATGAGGGATGACAATGAATGAATGGAATGGAATGGATAATGATTTGGAGGCATACATTGATGTTACTTAGGGTCTGTTTATGGCAGTTGCAGCTTACTGAATAATCTGCTGATAAGATGATTAAAAATAATTTGTTGATAAGCTAGGTGCGGTGGCTATTACAAATTTTTTTTTGGAAAAGTCAAACCGCAATCAGAAAGTTGCCACCGCACCTAGATAGGTGCGGTGTGAAAACACTATTTTCAAAAATTTGAAAACGCATAATCTGCCAAAACGCAGTTTACCCAAACAGGCAAAGTGCGTTTTCAAAATGCCACCGCACCAAATATGCTGCCCTAAACGGGCCCCAAGGGCCCGTTTGGGTCTGTTTGGGGCAGCTGCAGCTTATCCAGATAAGCTGCTGATCAGTAGCTGATACGTATAAGCTGTCTGACTGTTTGGATAGTGCGTTCGGAAAATTGTTGATTCTGGATAAATGACCATTTTGCCCTTATTTTGGATAAGTTGTTTAGCTGTTTGGTTTGTGTGTTTTGTAAACTGTTGATTTGCAGATTTTTTAATAAAAAGAACAATCTGGCACGCAAAGTTGCAATTTCTCAACAAAACTGTAATATCTACCCATTAGATATTTTAGAACCAATTAACCCCCTTCAGACTCATTTGACACATACAGACCACCCCAAAAATTGCTATTTACAAATTTACTAACCTTCTTAATGCAATCATGTAAGGGAGGTAAAAGTAAAGATTCATGAATTCATAGAAGAAAATTCTACTCATTTCCCAATCACATAAAGGGGAGTTTGACACTCACATGCATGAAAATACAAAAGAGTTGAGTTGTGTGTATTTAAAGATTCTTCTGCATTTACATATATTTACATATCTAACACCAATGCTTTACTTTTTATATTTATATCATTCAAATATTTCTAATCACATCAAAGAAGAACGCTTACAAATATAAAAGTTAAATAGACTTTCACACACAAATATGGAGTATCATGAGACCAAAAAAAAAAAGAAAAAAGTAACATGTTAAAATTAAAAGGGAAAAAATGACAATATTGACTTTAAAATGTAGAATAATATCACGAGTAACGTTGCCCGGTTCTGGCACCCTAGAACCCCAAGCAAACATGTCCGACCGGGGTATCGTAGAAACGAAAGTGCTCAAACCACAAGTGGTGTTCTCAAGTTGTGATACCGTCGAACTCCGAGCAGTGGTGCCCGCAGTGGCACATCCCTTGCTCGGACTTCCTTGCATATATGAAGCTCATCGTCCTACAATTATCAAAAAAATATATCATTCAAAAAAATATAGTAACTAAACAAAACCTAACCCATGTGTGGAGGCAACGTTTGCTGATACACCAAAATAATATATTATTTTAAATTGACATTTTATGCTTATTTTTGGTGATATTGTACTTCAAAGAAGGGTATTTTATGTTTTTATTGCATCTAGATCAATTTTAGGCATTTGAAGAAAAATTAGCAAAAAGGACGAAATTTGACGCCAAAGCAACGAATTTTGTGCTTCTGGCACCTGAAACACTAGAACTGGCGCCTGAAGCATCATTTTACAGAGAGTTGGCGTCTGAAGTGTCATTTGAGAGAGAGCTAGCACCTGAGGCACCAGAATTAGTGCCTGAAGCTCCGAAGCTTAGAACAGCGTAGCCTAAGCAGGATGGCACCTGAAGCGCCATAACCAGCACCTGAAGCGGCAGAGACAAATTTTTTCAGATTAACGCAGTTTAGGATGAATTTTAAGTGAATTTCAAAAGGGTTACTTGTTCTAAATACCCCATGGAGTGATTTAATGTATCTATACACTTTGGAAGGTTCTTTGATGAAGGGATATGACTCTTGGATCATTGACATGTCTTTTGAAAAGAAAAGGGCTGACTTTTGGACAAAATTTTGGAAGGAATTTTGAATTATGTTTGGAGAGAGATAGCCTCCAATAAAATGAAGGAAAGTCTAGGGCTCGAGAAGAGAGGGAAAAGAGAGTTTTTAAAGGGGGCAGCAAAAAGATTTTGAAAANAAATTTATTATTATTAAAAACGGTAGGATTACACAACATCACAGCTATTTTTACTAGAAAAATCATAGGTTATGCCCCAAGTAAACAATTTCATTATGTAATTAAGAACTTCTAATGATTTGTCATTCCTTGTTGCAAAAGAAGAGATGATTACAAGACATGGCAATGGGACATATTATTGGTCAGAATATAGAACGATAGACATCACATTCATTCAACAAAGGTTGATGAGGGATGACATTGAATGAATGGAATGGATAATGATTTGGAGGCATACATTGATGTTACTTAGGGTATGTTTGGGGTAGCTGTAGCTTACTGAATAATCTGCTGATAGGATGATTTAAAATAATATGTGCGGTGGCTATTACAATTTTTTTTTTTTGAAAAGCCAGATTGCAATCAGAAAATTGCTACCGCACCTAGATAGGTGCGGTGTGAAAATGCTATTTTAAAAAATTTGAAAATGCATAATCTGTCAAAATGCACTTTACGTAAACAGGCAAAGTGCGTTTTCAAAACGCCACCACACCAAATAAGCTACCCTAAACGGACCCGAATGGCCCGTTTGGGTCTGTTTGGGGCAGCTGCAACTTATCCAGCTTATCCAGATAAGCTGCTGATCAGCAGCTGATAAGTATAAGCTGTCTGACTGTTTGGATAGTGCGTTTGGAAAATTGTTGATTCTGGATAAATGGTCATTCTGCCCCTATTTTGGATAAGTTGTTTAGCTGTTTGGTTTATGTGTTTTGTAAATAGCTGATTTGTAGATTTTTTAATAAAATGAATAATCTGGCATGCAGAGTTGCAATTTCTCAACAAAACTGTAATATCTACCATTCAGATATTTTAGAACCAATTAACCCCTTTCAGACTCATTTGACACATACAGACCACCCCGAAAATTGTTATTTACAAATTTACTAACCTTCATAATGCAATCATGTAAGGGAGGTAAAAGTAAAGAATCATGAATTCATAGAAGAAAATTCTACTCATTTCCCAATCACAGAGAGGGGAGTTTGACACTCACATGCATGAAAATACAAAAGAGTTGAGTTGTGTGTATTTAAAGATTCTTCTGCATTTACATATCAAACACCAATGCTTTACTTTGTATATTTATATCATTCAAATATTTTTAATCACATCAAAGAAGTACGCTTAGAAATATAATAGTTAAATACACTTTCACACACAAATATGGAGTATCATGAGACCCAAAAAAAAGAAAAAAGTAACATGTTAAAATTAAAAAGGAAAAAGATGACAATATTGACTTTAAAATGTAGAATTATATCACGAGTAATGTTGCCCGGTTCTTACACCCTAGAACCTCAAGCAAACATGTCTGACCGGGGTATCGTAGAAACGAAAGTGCTCAAACCACAAGTGGTGTTCTCAAGTTGTGATACCGTCAAACTCTGAGCAGTGGTGTCTAGTTGTGATATCGTAGAAACAGACATACCGTTGGCCCACCTGAAGAAATTGCAGTCCTCATGTCTGTGTGTTCACTGCGGGCACCTATAGAATTACCCCCGTAGCTATGTTGTTAGCGTGACGTGAGTAGCACGGACGGTAGCTCGTAGTGGCACATCCCTTGCCCGGACTTCCTTGCATACCAGGAGCTCATCGTCCTACAATTATCAAAAAAATATATCATTCAAAAAAATATAGTAACTAAAAAACCTAACCTATGTGAGGAGGCAATGTTTGCTCATACACCAAAATAATATATTATTTTAAATTGACATTTTATGCTTATTTTTTGTGATATTGCACTTCAAAGAAGGGTATTTTATGTTTTTATTGCATCTAGATCAATTTTAGGCATTTGGAGAAAAATTAGCAAAAAGGACGAAATTTGGCGCCAAAGCAACGAATTTTGTGCTTCTGGCTCCTGAAACACCAGAACTAGCGCCTGAAGCATCATTTTACAGAGAGTTAGCGCCTGAAGTGTCATTTGAGAGAGAGCTAGCACCTGAGGCACTAGAATTAGTGCCTGAAGCTCCGAAGCTCAGAACAGCATGGCCTAAGCAGGATGGCACCTGAGCGCCAAAACGAGCACCTGAAGCGGCAAAGACAAATTTTTGCAGATTAACGCAGTTTAAGATGAATTTTACGTGAATTTCGAAAGGGATACTTGTTCTAAATACCCCATGGAGTGATTTAATGTATTTATACACTTTGGAAGGTTCTTTGATGAAGGGATATGTCTCTTGGATCATTGACATGTCTTTTGAAAAGAGAAGGGTTGACTTTTGGAAAAAATTTTGGATGAAATTTTGAATTCTTTTTGGAGGAAGATAGCTTCCAATAAAATGAAGAAAAGTCTAGGGCTCTAGAAGAGAGGGATAAGAGAGTTTTTGAAGGGGGCGGCAAAAAGAGTTTGAAAAGAGAAAGAGAGAGAAACTCAAGGACTTGGAGATTTTCTTCAAGGATTGTAAGAGGAGAGGGTAGGTGAGAGATTTCTTCTTCATTACACTTTTAAGAGAGAATTGGGAGTGCTTGTAATAAGGAAAAATGCTTGATGAGAACTTCTAGGGATTCACTTGCGAAGGATTGTGAGATAAGTTGCGTTCTTTTATTTCTTTATTTTGTAAACTTATTTTTATATATGAAATCCGTGTTTTGTCTTATCATTCTCATGAATTCTGAGTTGTCTTCTTTATCCTTCCCTCTACAATGAGATATGGTTTTCTGAAGAATTGATTACATTTTATTCAGTTTTAAATGTAAAATTTTTTTAATGATTTGAACTCCGATCTTCAATTACTTTTCAATCTGGCCAAATGAAATGTTAAAATGTGTTGAGAAAATATGTTCCGAAAGGTCAATGATTTCTTCAACATGGGGAGAATTACATTTGGTTTCATGGGAGAGGATGTCATCCATGAGTCCAAATTAATAGGGAAATGTACTTTGTTGGATGTAGAGTTGGAGATTTTAAGGTGACAGATTAAATTCCCAATTTGATCCAATTGATTGGAAACTAATGCAAGACTATTATTCTTCAGGCGAGGGAGTGGATGGAGCTCTAGAGTGGTAGCCGGTATCCTCATAGCCTAACCATAGAAGTAGGGACCAAACTCCGGATTAGTTAACGTTCTTTATGCACTCGGAAGAGGGTAAAGAATAGGATTGCTCTTATTTGACACAACATAAGTTATATNGATTTTTTAAGGGAGGTGGCCAAAAGAGTTTGAAGAGAGAGAGAGAGAGAGAAAGTTAAGGGCTTGGAGATTTTCTTCAAGGACTGTTAGAGGAGAGGTTATGTGAGAGATTTCTTCTTCATTACACTTTTAAGAGAGAATTGAGAGTGATTGTAAAGAGGTAAAGTGCTTGAAGAGAACTTCTAGGGATTTGATTGAGAAGGATTGTGACATAAGTTGCGTTCTTTCATTTCTTTATTTTGTAAACTTGTTTTTATATATGAAATCCTTGTTTTGTCGTATCCTTCTCATGAATTCTGAGTTGTCTTCTTTATCCTTCTCCCTACAATGAGATATGTTTTTCTAAAGAATTGATTTCATTTTATTCAGTTTTAAATGTAAAATTTTTTTAATGATTTGAACTCCGGTCTTCAATTACTTTTCAATCTGACCAATTGAAATGTTAAAATGTGTTGAGAAAAATATGTCCCGCAAGGTCAATGATTTCTTCAACATGGGGAGAATTACATTTGATTTCATGGGAGAGGATGTCATCCATGAGTCCAAATAAATAGGGAAATATACTTTGTTGGATGTAGAATTGGAGATTTTAAGGTGACAGATTAAAATTCCCAATTTGGTCCAATTGATTGGAAACTAATGCGAGACTATTATCCCTCAGACGAGGGAGTGGATGGAGCTCTGGAGTGGTAGCCGGTATCCTCCTAGCCTAACCATAGAATTAGGGACCAAACTTTGGATTAATTAACGTTCTTTATGCACTCGGAAGAGGGTAAAGAATAGGATTGCTCTTATTTGACACAACATAAGTTATATATATATATATTAGTTGAACGAGTTGCTTATGACTCCCTACAAGTTGAAGTAATAAACTAGTACAGACATTGAAGAGGGATTGGGAACTTTTTTTTTGGTTTAATACAAGATCCAAAGAACTCCGCCAAAAAAGACTAGGTCCACCCTCCCAAAAGGGAAGTTACGCTGACTTAACAAAGAAAGAAAAATGAATGTAAAAAGCATTTGCATAAAAGAAGTCATGTGTCCATATAAGCAATTCTGAAGTGAGGAACATCTAGAGTATCTCCTTGCAGCAAGTAATGCAGGGCTGGTGGAGGGTTAACAACAACCTCAGTCATGTTAGAATGTGATCCAATCTGGGCCAACCTTTTTGCAATATGATATCCTTTCTATAGATGAAAGTGAATTGAATTCGTACCTTGCTACTAAGATCTCTGATTTTGTTAAGCAAGTATGAGTGATGCCAAGGAGCTCCCTCATGATTCAAGAGGTGAATAATTATAGCAGAATCCACTTCTAACCAAAGCTTACTCCACTTAGCCTTAATGGCAAGGATGATTGCCCAATACACAACAATAAGTTCAGTCTCAGTTGCATCAGTGGCCATAACTAGGGTGTAGAAATATAACAGGCACTTACCCAAATGATTTCTATAAATACCACCCACTCCAGCTGCATTTTTGGTAAAGCTTCCATCTGTATTAATCTTCACAATGGGATAGTTTGGGGTTTTCCAGTAGACTCTGATAACTTGAGGATGTTCAGAATTGATTGTTGGACAGGAGTTGGAGATGTTAGGAAATCCTTTCCAGTTAGTCATCTTTTGAAGATAAGTTAGACAGTTTCTAGCAGTTTTCCCAACATTTTGATTTGCATCTTCAAACTTAACTTTGCTTCTTTCTATCCAAAAAAACCAAGAAATGATGAAGGGAATGGTAGCATATTTTCTCTGTTGTCAACTCAACCAGCACTTGACAAGCTTGTCCCAAGTGAAATGATTCTCATCAATGGTCAAATGATTCAAGAATTGTTTCTAAACCAGTTGGGCAAAGTTACATTCAAAAAACAAGTGATTCATGGTTTCCTCCTCATTCTTGCATAACCAGCATTTAGATGGACCCCTCAACCCCTTCAATTTAAGTATGTCATCAGTAGGGGTCATTTTATGAAATATTCTCCAGCAGAGAAAGAACATAGAAGGGGATAGAAATTTGTTCCAAATCTTGTCTCTCGAGAGTGTTTGCTCCCAACTAAAACTTTTGGAGTATATGGCTTTGGTATGGCTTTGATGGGAGGTAGTCTGCCACAGGACTTTATCAGCTGTACTTCTGTTGAACTTTATGTTGGCCACTTTAGTAATAGAGTGAGATTGTAGCAGATTGGAAAGCTTAGCTAGTGACCATTCATCACAATCCCAACAATCAGCCACTTTCAATTCACTATTGTAGATATTAGTAATGGGGGATAACCAGTCTTTGGGACACCAATTGTGAAGCCAAAACCTGATATCACCATTACCCAGTTCCTACCTATAAGTGGTTTCAGCAATATGTCTGAAATTCAGCATTTTCACCCAGATTTTAGAATCTCCAGTTTTCCTTAGCACAAGGGTGGGGTGTTGATCTTTGCAATACTTACCCCACATAAATTTTTCCCACAAGAAATCTTGAGCTCTGAACTTTATACAAAGTTTACAAAAATTGATTTGAAGAAGTTGATTGAGGTCCTTAGAGCCAATGCCCCCAGCAATTTGAGGTTTATCAACTTTTCTCCAGGAAGCCCAATACATTTGCTGCCTTTGTCTAGACCACAGGAATTTATTGAAAATTATTTCCAGCTGGGTTGGAGTGCTTTTCTTAATATTAGTCATTTGCATTATGTAAGATGGAAAGGTAGTGATAATGCTTTTTAACAAAGTAATTCTCCCCCCATTTGATAAGAAGGTATGTATGCATCCATTAAGAGGATTTGAGATTTTGTTCAAGACCTCATCAAATTGAATTTGTTTGGTTCTTCCAATGATGAGGGGCACCCCTAGATACTTAATTGGGAGTTGAGAAGTTGTAAAACCAGTGTAAGTGGTTGCCCAATGTTTGTGAGTAGAGGAGGCNATATATATATATACATTTTGAAGTAATAAGCTAGTACAAACATTGAAGAGGGATTGGGAACTTTTTTTTGGTTCAATACAAGAACCAAAGAACTCCCCAAAAAAAGACTAGGTCCACCCTCCTAAAAGGGAAGTTACACTGACTTAACAAAGAAAGAAAAATGAATGTAAAAAGCATTTGCACAAAAGAAGTCATGTGTCCATATATGCAATTATGAAGTGAGGAACATCTAGAGTATCTCCTTGCAGTAGGTAATGCAGGGCTGGTGGAGGGTTAACAACAACCTCAGTCATGTTAGAATGTGATCCAATCTGGGCCAACCAATTTGTAGGTTGATATCCTTCCCTATAGATGAAAGTGAACTGAATTTGTACCTTGCTACTAAGATCTCTGACTTTGTTAAGCCAGTATGAGGGATGCCAAGGAGCTCCCTCACGATTCAAGAGGTGAATAATTATAGCAGAATCCACTTCTAACCAAAGCTTACTCCACTTAGCCTTAATGGCAAGGATGATTGCCCAATACACAACAATAAGTTCAGTCTCAGTTGCATCAGTGGCCATAACTGAGGTGTAGAAATATAACAGGCACTTACCTAAATGATTTTTGTAAATGCCAGCCACTCCAGCTGCATTTTTGGTAAAGCTTCCATCAATTTGTGGGTTATCAACTTTTCTCCAAGAAGCCCAATACATTTGTTGCCTTTGTTCAGACCAAAGGAATATTTTGAAAATTATTTCCAGCTGGGTTGGAGTGCTTTTCTTAATATTAGTCATTTGCATTATATAAGATGGAAAGGTAGTGATAATGGTTTTTAACAAAGTAATTCTCCCCCATTTGATAAGAAGGTATGTGTCCACCAATTAAGAGGATTTCAGATTTTGTTCAAGACCTCATCAAATTGAACTTGTTTGGTTCTGCCAATTATGAGGGGCACCCCTAGATACTTAATTGGGAGTTGAGAAGTTGTAAAACCAGTGTAAGTGGCTGCCCAATGTTTGTGAGTAGAGGAGGCATGATTGTAGAAGACCATCTGACACTTTGCTGGATTGAAGAACATTCTTGAGTGAGCTTGGATTTTTTGTAGTATCTAGAAAACTTTTTTGATAGCATTGTTACTGGCTCTAGAGAAAACCATTATGTCATCAACATACAATAAATCGGTAATGACAATATTAGATCTATGGTGGTATCTGATATGACTGTGATTCACTGATTCATAAGAGCTTCATTCAGCATTCTAGATAAGTAATCTATAGCCAGAATGAAAATGGTGGGTGATAAAGGATCCCCTTGTTTTAATCCTCTGGCAGTAGTGAAAGGGCCCCTCCCTTGCCCATTTATCAAAATAAAGTGTTCATTGTTGTGTTGCCATCTTCTAATCAGGTGACAGAAATCAATATTAAAACCTCTAGCAATGAGGACTTCCATTATCAAATTTCAACTTATGGTGTCATAAGCTTTCCTTAAATTCAGATTATAAATCTTATTGCCCCCTTTACAAGATTTGTTCAGGTCCTGTAATAACTCTTGAGCTAGGAGAGTGTTATCAATGATGGAACTACCTTTCACAAAAGCAGTTTGATTGGGTTTAATTATGGAATCCAGGTGAGGTTGTAACCTATTCACAATAATTTTGCTGATTGTTTTACTTATGACAGTAGTCAAGCAAATATACCTGAAATGATTCCAATTTTGCTGTAAATCAGATTTGGGAGTTAACACAGTGGTGGAGGCACAAAAGTAATTATGAAGGTTGTTGCCTAAGAAGAAGCTTGTTACTGCAGCAATGACATCAGCCTTAATGATCTCCCAAGATTTCTTATGAAATTCAACAGTGAAGCCATCAGGGCCAGCAGATTTGTTGTAGTCAATGGAGCTAATAGCATTCTAAATTTGCTTTTCAGTGGGGATATCAGTAACCTTGAGGCCAGCAGTGTAATTCAGTTCAACAAGGAAGTATGCCTTTTCAATAGGGGGTATGAAGTTTGGATCCTAATTTAGCAGATCTTTGTAATAATTGATGGCATCATTAGCTATCTCNATATCTAGAAAACTTTTTTGATAGCATTCTTACTGGCTCTAGAGAATATATCATATTTCCCCCTTTTCAAGATTTGTTCAGGTCCTGTAATAACTCTTGAGCTAGGAGAGTGTTATCAATGATGGACCTACCTTTCACAAAAGCAGTTTGATTGGGTTTAATTATGGAATCCAGGTGAGGATGTAACCTATTCACAATAATTTAGTTGATTGTATTACTGATGTCAGTAGTCAAGCAGATATGCCTGAAATGATTCTAATTTTGCTGTAAATCAGATTTGGGAATTAACACAGTGGCGGAGGCATAAAAGTAATTATGAAGGTTGTTGCCTAGGAAGAAGCTTGTTACTGCAGCAATACAATTAGCCTTAATGATCTCCCAAGATTTCTTATAAAATTTAGCAGTGAAGCTATCAGGGCCAGCAAATTTGTTGTAGTCAATGGAGCTAATAGCATTCCAAATTTCCTTTTCAGTGGGGATATTAGTAAGCTTGAGGCCAGCAGTGTAATTCAGTTCAGCAAGGAAGTATGCCTTCTTAATAGGGGGTATGAAGTTTGGATCCTAATTTAGCAGATCTTTGTAATAATTGATGGCATCATTAGCTATCTCAGTATTATCATGTAACCACTGGCCATTAGCATTTTGAATAGCATGGATTTGTTGCACTTTCTTCTAATATTTTATATAGGCATTAAAGAATTTGGTATTCTATCCCCATCAGTGAAGATATTCATCGCAGCCTTTTGTTTAAGGAATCTCTCCTGATAATCAATAGCACTAAGAAGCTTGTTCTGAGCAATTATTAGTTTCTTTTCCTCCACATATCCAATCTGTTCATCTTGCTCCAAAGCTTTGACTGCATCCTCAACCTCTTGGACTTTAGCATGCACATTTCCAAAGGTTTCCCAACTCCAATTTCTGAGAGCTTTGACAGTTTTGATTTGCAGTAGACTTAACTTGATAAAGAGATCAGGATGGGAGACCCCATTCCAAAGGTCAACAATATACTTCTTATAGGAAGGGTGTGCAACCCACATATTAAGATAACTAAAAGGGGGAGGGGAGTTATAATTATCAGTTGAGGTAATACTGATAAGTAAAGGTCTATGATCAGAGCCAGCAAGACTAAGATGAGTGAAAAAAGTAAGGAGGAATTNAATTTTATATAGGCATGAAAGAATTCGGTATTTCTATCCCCATCAGTGAAGACATTCATCGCAGCCTTTTGTTTAAGGAATCTCTCCTAATAATCAATAGCACTAAGAAGGTTGTTCTGAGCAATTATCAGTTTCTTTTCCTCCACATAACCAATCTGTTCCTCTTGCTCCAAAGCTTTGACTGCATCCTCAGCCTCTTGGACTTTATCATGCACATTTTTAAAGGTTTCCCAACTCCAATTTCTGAGAGCTTTGACAGTTTTGATTTGCAGTAGACTTAACTTGATAAAGAGATCAGGATGGGAGACCCCATTCCAAAGGTCAACAATATACTTCTTATAGGAAGGGTGTGCAACCCACATATTAAGATAACTAAAAGGGGGAGGGGAGTTATAATTATCAGTAGCGGAAATAATGATAAGTAAAGGTCTATGATCAGAGCCAGCAAGACTAAGATGAGTGAAAAAAGTAAGGAGGAATTGGTTAACCCAAGCATCATTAACCAACATTCTATCTAGCCTCTCCCAAATAACTCCCCTTATCCAAGTGAAAGCAGGCCCCTTGTAGCCCAGATCAAAGAGACCAGCCCTGTGGATATTCTCACTAAAAATGTTCATCTTGGCATGATTTGGAACTCTTCCTCTAGATTTTTTAGCAATTGAAGTAACACAATTAAAGTCTCCCCCCACCAGCCATGGGGAGTCCATCTGTTGGCTGATATTAATTAGCCTATTCCACATCTCCTTTCTNCGAGACCAGCTCTGTGGATATTCTCACTCAAGATGTTCATCTTGGCATGATTTGGAACTCTTCCTCCAAATTTTTTAGCAATTGAAGTAATGCAATTAAAGTCTCCCCCCACCAGCCATGGGGAGTCCATCTGTTGGCTGATATTAATTAGCCTATTCCACATCTCCTTTCTAGCATCCTTTGTGCATCCAACATATATGGAGGTAGCTTCACCATTATGTCCATTCATATTAAATGAAAGATGGAAAAATTGTGGATGATCACTAAGAAAGTTTGGATTGAATTCTCTTCTGCAAAAGATCCNGCTCCTTTCTAGCATCCTTTGTGCATCCAACATATATGAAGGTAGCTTCACCCTTATGTCCATTCATGCTAAATGAAAGATGGAAAAATTGTGGATGATCACTAAGAAAGTTTGGATTGAATTCTCTTCTGCAAAAGATCCAAATTTTATTGTTAGTGTTTCCAAAATGGGTGAAGCCAACAAATTCTTTAATCAGATTCTGAGGGTTCTTGTGAACCATGGGCTCAAGGATCACAATACACCACAACTTGTCTTTAGAGTTCAGATATAAGAGTCTTTTTAAAGAGAGAGGGTTAGCCATCCCCCTCATATTCTAGCAAAGTAGATTAATCATGAAGTGGAGAATGTGGAGTAGGCTGGAATCTTGATCTAGTTCTTCCTCTAAGATTTGAAGAACTTTTCTTGCTCTTTCAACCTTCATAGAGTTCACCCCTGATTGTAATTTCTGCACTTCTGTCCCTGGTTTCTTTCTTTTTCTTGTTGTTTTAATTTGCCAATCTTCTTCAATGATATTTTTCATTTCAGTAATAATTGGTTCCTTTGGATCTTTGTCATGTATCTCTATAATGGTTTGTTTTCCCTTCTTAGCTTGCAAAGGGGATGTAGGTGTGACAATAGTGATTTAAATATCTTCCTTTTTAATTGGTCTATGAAGTGGGGTGTCATTTTGGCTATTAGGTTCAGACAACTCTCCAAGGGGGTCAGCATTTGATGGAACCTCATTGATTCTTGGGGATGATTCATCCAGCCTCTGACTTATTGCTTATCTATTAGCTAAAATAGTATCATCAGCAATATTCCTTAGCATTAATTGTAGTTCTTTCTGTAGTTGTTTGATTCCTTCCTACCATTTCTTATTAGAGGGATGTAATCTGTAACATTTGTCAACAGTATGTCCAAACATCTTGCAATGTGGACAATAATAAGTTGTATGTTCAGCTATTATATTGTGCTAGAACCCTTCAACATCAGAACCAATCCAGATTCTCTACAATTCTGAGAGTGTGATATCTCTTTCAACTTGAATTCGAGCAAGTCCAGGTCTGACCTTGTTGTATGTGGGGGCATCCACTCTTAGAGGTTTACCCAATGCTCTACCAATATTGAATAGAGCATTGAGGTTGAAGTAAGGGAGTGGGAGACCAGGTAGCTTGAACCAGAGGGGGACTGCAAAAGGCTCTTTACTGGGGTGAAACCGTGGAGTTCATTTGATAATTTTCATATTGGTTCCAGTAATGTTAACAGATTGTTTAGCAAATAATCTTGCATAGTCTTCCTCAGCTTCCAATTGGATTAGGAGGTGCCTCCCATCTAAAAGCCCAATTTTTCAATTTCCTATAAATTTCAGTGATTCAAAGAAACTTCCTAGCTGAAATTTGCCCACCAAAGTGAACTTAACCTCTTCCTTTAATGCATCCACTTCATTAGTAGTAAAGTATATAGTTGTTTCACCTTCTTTGGATCCAAGAGGGTGAATACAAGGACTACTCCCTTTTCCAGCAGTAGGATCATGAAATTCCTGTGGGAACACCAAATGATTATAATCTTGTAAGATGTCAGTTGATTTTCCAACCACACCAGCAAAGGTTGCTTTTGTCCATTGAGAATCTATAGTGATGTCAATGGAAGAAGCATCATCCATCTAGAGCACTCAGGAGCAAGTAAAATAGTTAGACAACAAACAACTGTCTAAGGGGAAACATAAAACCAGGCAAAGCCACTTCTGAAACCCAAAGCAGCAGCAAACAAGAAAGTCCAGCAATAAAAAGAAATCCCAAAGATTAAAAGGAATAAATAGGGATGAAAAAGCAATGAAACAGTGCCACCAAGGAGAGTTGAAAGACAGCAGCAGCCACCAAGGTAACAGTACAATGGAAAGGTTTGTGGGAGCTGAAAAGGATAAAAAACCTTGTTCACCGAAGGAAACCAGCAGGGCAAAAACCACCAACACCGGCTTGAAGCAACAACCACACGCCTTCATCTTGCCAGAAACCCTAGCATATATATATATATATATATATATATATATATATATATATATATATATATATATATCTCTCTCTTATATANAAAGTTGCTTTCCAAAATTTGAACTCTTCATCACAAAAACTTTATTTAGTTTACGTAAATTTTAGTTTGAAAGCTTAGCACTTAGTTTAATTAGCTTAGTCTTTTAAGTGTATTTTATTTATCATTCACTTATTTACTCTAAATTTAAATTATGTACTTTACTTTTGTAGTTTAAATTTTAGTTTACATTATATTCTTACAAATTTACTGATAAGCATTTCCAACTTCCATGGGGGATAGATATTTAGGACTCCATTAGCTCCCCTTATTACTTGAGCGTCACGTATACTTGTGTTATTTTTAGGGGATTTCGTAGTTAAAGATTTTTAAAAGATAAAACTATTTTACTAAATTTAATTTTTTGGCATTAAATTGCAAATTTAATATTGTATATACCATGTGCATTTTGTAGTATTGAAAAATATTTGCAAAATTTAACACACTAAAACCACATGCATAAAGTTTTTGGTACCATTTCCGGGGAAATAATGGAAAGTAGTGATAAGTTATTTTATAATTTAAATTCTTTTATTTTATTTAAACTAAAAAAATGGAGTGTTTATGGTTTACTTCAAATATTTTCATATTTTAGTGTGCTTGCTTATTTTAAATTACTTATTGTGTTTGTTTATGCGTAGTGTATAATCTGAAAATTTAGTACCTTTTGATTCAGAACAAGAAAGAAATATTAGAAAAATTATTTTACAAAAAGAGAGATCAATTTCGCAAAATGGCTTGCAATTTAAGTAATGTTGGAAATGAATGGTCATCATCAGAGACCTTTAAGAGATTATACTAATCCTACAGTAGATGAAATTCATTTGAGTATATAAAATCTAACTGTAGCTACAAATTCAATTGGGCTTAAACCTGTTGTTATCCAAATGGTACAAAATAATTAGTTTTAAGGAACACCAACTGAAGATGCTAACTTATACATTGCTAGTTTTCTAGAATTATGCGCTACTTTTAAATATGATGGTGTGTCGAACGATGTCGTCAGACTTAGAATTAAAAGGAAAAGTAACATATTAAAATTAAAAGGAAAAAATGATAATATTGAATTTAAAATATAGAAGCATATCACAAGTAATGTTGCCCGGTTCTGACACTCCAGAACTGACAGTGACTTTTTATATACCTAAAAATACAAGAATTTGGCACCACTACTAGAAGATTTAAACCCTCGGCAATGACGCCAAAAACTTGATGCAACCTTCACTATGCAAGAATTTATGAACCCAGTTTTATACATTTATAATGATTTTGTAAAGTCACAATTTCAAACGNATTTATAAATTTATAATGATTTTGTAAAGTCACAATTTCAAACACAAGTATATGTATCGCTCAAGTAATACAGGGCTCTAGTGGAGTCCCATTTTTCGATCCCACAAGGAAGCAAGGTAAGAGGACCTTAGTTAAATCCTAGTCAACTACGATTATTCCTTAGTTTGGAATGTTGCTTAAAATGATGTTTTATCTAGCAACTACTCCTAAATGCAAGTGCTAAATGTAAAGATAGTAACTATAACTAAATGCAAATATTAATTCTAAAGATAACCCTTTTTGGGATTTTGAGATATTGGAAACTACTATTCTTATGTAATGAATTGGATAATGTAAAGGAATGAGATGCATTAAATACTGTATGTGCCAAATAGGAGCAATCCTATTCTTTACCATTTGGTCCAGGCATAAAGAACATTGACTAATCCTATGCTTGTTTACTGAACGTGGGTAGGCTGGGAGGATACCGGCTCTCATTTCGGAGCTCCCACGTTCCCCTCACCTGAGGGGTAATATCTCCGCTTGAGTACTCAAACAATAAGATCAAATTGGGGATTTTAGTCTGTCACCCTAAAATCTCCAACTCTACGCCCATCAAAGTATATTTCCCTATTTANTTTTATACATTTATAATGATTTTGTAAAGTCACAATTTCAAACGCAAGTATATGTATCGCTCAAGTAATATAGAGGCACTAGTGGAGTCCCGTTTATCGATCCCACAGACGAGGTAAGATGTCCTTAGTTAAATCCTAGTCAACTACGATTAGTCCTTAGTTTGGAATGTTGATTAAAATGATGTTTTATCTAGCAACTACTCCTAAATGTAAGTGCTAAATGTAAAGATAGCAACTATAACTAAATGCAAATATTAATTCTAAAGATAACCCTTTTTGGATGAATTGGTTTAGAGAATTTTGAGATATTAAAAACTACTATTCTTATGTAATGAATTGGATAATGTAAAGGAATGAAATTTGTTAAGTATTGTATGTGCCAAATAGGAGCAATCCTATTCCTTACCATTTGGTCCAGGCATAAAGAACATTGACTAATCCTACGCTTGTTTACTGAATCCGTGGCTAGGCTGGGAGGATACCGGCTCTCACTTCGGAGCTCCCACATTCGCTTTTTTACTGAATCTGCGGCTAGGCTGGGAGGATACCGGCTCTCACTTCGGAGCTCCCACGTTCCTCTCACCTGAGGGCTAACATCTACACTTCAGCACCCAAAAATGGGACCGAATTGAGGATTTTAGTCTGTCACTCTAAAATCTCCAATTCTACGCCCGATAATGGCTCTCACTTTGGAGCTCTCACGTTCCCCTCACCTGAGGGCTAACATCTACACTTCAACACCCAAACAATAGGATTGAATTGGGGATTTTAGTCTATCACTCTAAAATCTCCAATTCTAAGCCCGATAATTTTATTTCCCTATTTCAATTGAGGATTTTAGTCTGTCACTCTAAAATCTCCAATTCTACGCCCGATAATTTTATTTCCTAGGCTGGGAGGATACCGACTCTCACTTTGGAGCTTTCACGTTCCCCTCACTTGAGGGCTAACATCTACACATCAGCACCCAAACGATAGGACCGAATTAGAGATTTTAGTCGCCTGAGGGGTATTATCTCCGCTTCAGTACTCAAAGAATAGGATCAAATTTGGGATTTTAGTTTATCACCCTAAAATCTCCAATTCTAAGCCCATGAAAGTATATTTCCCTATTTATTTGCATTCAACTCCCATGAACTTAACCATCCATGGAATCTGAATTTGGTTCTACTTTGTTGAGAATTACACAGGCCTCTCGGGTTTTAACGTAATTACAATGAATTTTAACACTACAACAAGCCTTTGTTGTAATGTAAATAAAGTGCAAGTAAAAACCATCACACAGATAATTAAATATGTTTCTAACATGAATTCTACTCATTACAAAAGAAAAGTAAAATGAAAACAACGGCGAATCTTCTAATACCATTATTTTCAAA
The DNA here is from genome assembly GCA_002079205.1 of Phalaenopsis hybrid cultivar. Taxonomy (NCBI): domain Eukaryota; kingdom Viridiplantae; phylum Streptophyta; class Magnoliopsida; order Asparagales; family Orchidaceae; genus Phalaenopsis; species Phalaenopsis hybrid cultivar. Next base: position 56,971 of record JXCR01134615.1, read on the forward strand.
TAAGAAGAGAGAGTAAGAGAAGCCCATCATAAAGCACAAAGAAAACACAACAGAAACTTTATTTAACCAAAGCAAATCCACTAGATAAGTGTTTACAAAACCATAAGATAATGAAGAACACACTTTAGATTTTCCCTTGAAATAAATATGAATATCTCTCCCACAAAGTCTCCCGCCGATCCATGTAATGTTAGAACATCTCCTTACAATTTCTCTCAAAATCTCCTCTTCAATCTCTCTAAAAGGGTAGAAATCTACATTTCTACTCCTATTTTAAAAATCCCTAAACTTTTTCCACACTTTTCCTAAAATTCCTCTCACAAAAATGCCCTCCTTTTTCTAACCTAAATTTGTTCTGTTAAAGTGTAGGGATGAAGTTTGAAGAGTTGCCACAAGAATCCTTTCAAAAAGCGTCCAAATACGTTAAATTTCAGCACATAATCGTCCCGAGCGCCGTCGGCGGGCTCGAGGGCGACGTTGGCGAGCTTTTCTATCATTTTTTGGTCTTCTCGGGCAAATCTCGTCATCAGCGCCATTTTGGGCGCCGTTGGCGAGCAGGCTGCGCAGCTCCACCGTTTCACTTCGTTTGTCTCCATTTTAGCTCTTTTTCGCCCCATTTCAGTTGCGTTGTGTTCCTAACAGATAGCCGTACAAAATAAGCATAAAAAACCTTCCTTTAAAGCGTAATCTCATTCAGAAATATGGATGAAGTGTAAAAGAGATTAAGCATCGAAAGACTTATCAAAAGGCGACAGGCAAAATTTCATTTTTTGCTCATTTTTGCTCTAAATTGCACCGTTTTTGTTTCTTTTTGCTCCAATGACCATAATTAATAATACCTGCAACAAAACACCAAAAATACCCTTCTTTAAAGTGCAATATCATCAAAATCCGTGTAAAATAGGTATGAAAATCTCTACATATTTTTCTTTAGTCAAAATCCTCGAAACTTAACTATTACTTATCCTCAAGTAATTTTAGTACTACATAAAAGTTATGATCTATTGTGTAAAGTTTTAATTCATAAATACTATAAGTTTGATTTAGCCAAATACCATAGTGTGATTTTCAGAAAAAATTAAAGTAATTAAATTAACTTTGTAGGTATAAGATTATCTAGTCATCAAGTTTAAGAGTTCTTGTTTTCTATTCATTTCAAGATATACTATATGTTGTAATATCAAGTCACTTAGAATATTTAAATGATAGGAACTTCATGAGAACACTAGCAGTAAAATATGCTAATCCATAAATATAAGTTTAGGAATGTATTTTGATTAAGCATCTCTTCAAGCTTCTCCTCACTTTTATATATATTTTTTCTTTTCTTTTCTCTTTTTCATTTGGATTGCTTTCAATCCTATATAATTTTCTTTTCTTTTCCTGAATTGTTGCCAATCCTTTCTTTTTCCTTTTTCAAGTGAGGATTGCTATATCTGAATAGCCTTTAATGATTTTGAGCATCACCTTTCTTTCCCTAAATTTGAAAATCAAAGCATTTCTTAACCTTATAAATATTTCATAGCTTCTACATCATTGAGCTCCAATCTTTTCTTCTCAAATGAATTTTCAAGATTCTTAATATTTCAAAATATAGTTTCCTTTACTTTAAATAGTTAACTATAGTCTTATCTCTTATACTAAATATCTTAATCTACAAAATTAATTCTCATTACAAAAATATTCCTTTAAATCTTCCATAATATTTAAATATCTGCTAAATATAGTTCTCTGAATTAAATTCACTACATAAAATCATATTAATAATTTTTGAAAATTTTTAAATTTAGAACATTTAATAGTTAATATTTTTCTTCCCTCCCCAAACTTGCATTTTTAAATATTTTGCAATTAATTCTATAAAATATAGTTGGAAGCAAAAGTAATTGAATCTACTAGCTACTGCAACATCCTATCAAATTTATATGCATGCATAATTAGGATAGAATGACAACAGGAGTAATTAAATTACGCATAAACATGCTTGCAATATTCAATTTAAAATTTCATTTGGCTTCCTACCCCCAAACTTATTTTTTAGCATATATAATATTTAGTGCAGAAAATATAGACAGGAAGAAAAACAGTTTAAAAATTTTATCTACCACAATTTTCTATCAAAAACATCTACAATTATTTATTAGGACAGAAAACATGTAGTCAAAAGTAAATATAAACTAAACATGCCAGAATGAAATTAACTAAACAAAGTTCTAACTAGCTTAACATGTATCAACATTGAAATATAAAAATGATCTTCAATTCTTATAAATTGTAACACAAACACACAAACAAGATAAATGAGGTCAATTCTTCCTATATCTTATTGCATCTCAGTAACTTACTTCCAATTTCTAGCGGAATCCCTACACAAATATATTGGGTGCTTATAAATGATTTTATAGATTCTAATCCCAAATATAATATTATCCCTGATATATTGGTTCTTGAGCACCAATACTAGACATCACCATATCCCAATAATTAAGCACCTCTGACAGTTATAAGTACAATGTAAAATCATCCATAAGTTACTCATCAAATAGGTTCGCGACTCCTATCAAACAAAAATAAAGTCCGAGAAAAGAAGTACCAAATATGAGATGGAACTATCACTGTTAAAATTCATAATGTCTATTATAAAACTCAAGTTCGGGTGCGTCCCGAGTTGTAGTGGACTCGTCAATGCAATTACTACAAGAGAACATACAAGTCTAACTATAATAGGAATTTAAGGAATCACCACCCACATGACACCGAAAAAGTAAATCAAACCACTCACAATCCAAACATCTACCAAATATCAAGCAAACAGATGAATCACACTAAAGCAAACACAATACAACACTAACAATCAGGACTCTTAAGCATACTAAATCAAACGACACAAATAACTATGGGTTGCCTCCCATAAAATGCTTGATTTAACGTCGCTAGCCCGACAAATGATTCCAATTGGATCAAAATTCCAATTAAGTAATTCTTAATCAATAGCCCAATTTTTTCCAGATCCATGGATTTCTACAAAGTCCTTGAATTTATGTTTTTCTTTCAGCTCTTCCTTTTCATATTGATTCGTATCCTTGATCCTCATATTTCTTTCTAGATCCAATGTTCTTCTAGTAATTTTCTTAATTTGCATATTAATATCATCCTTGAAATTTATAAGAAATGGACTAATATTCATCTAGTGATTTTCTCAATTTTCATATTAATATCATCCTTAAATTTTATAAGAAATGGATCTTATCCTTGAAATTTATAAGAAATGGATCTTTATATGATACTTCATGATCTCCTAAATTTTGGATTAGTTTTATATGATACTTCATGATCTCCCAAATTTTGGATCAGATTCTCTCTAGATAATTCAGATTCTAGATCAATATCATGATACTCTTCTGTTTCAAATTATCTTCCAATTCTTCAGGAACTTCTTTCATTTATCTTTCAATTTCCTTGTCCTTATCTCTTAACTCAAATCTCTTTTGAAACAAATCCTTGAATTCTCTTCTAAATATCAAATCAATAATTTTAAATTGCTCATAATTCATTTCCTTAGAATTTATCTTAGAGTCACTAGGTAAAATCTCTGGGGTGTAACTGTTAATTGCATTAATAATCTGCCCCAACATCAAAATCTCATTCATTTTGTTCGTATACCACTGAATATGTCATTCAGTGACTTTGAATAACTCTTTCATAGGAGATCTTTTACTGATTTCATCATTCAATTCAGGTTCATCATGTGATTGAGTCGAATATTAAGATATAGAGGCTGGTGGTGTATATTAATTCACCAAATTTGTAGGCTTTAAAATTGTATGAGGAAAATTCATTTTAAGGTCATGAGATTTTTCAACAGATGGAATTTAAAGTTTACTATGTTTGGTAACGTCCATCAATTAACACCTCTCTTGAATATACATACAGTGTTCTTTAAACAGCATTTTAAACTCATCATGAAAGTCCATTTTGATCTCATCTCTTAACTTACTCTCAAAACTTTATTTGAAATAGCTTTTACTTAGATAATCAATTTCATCCATCCGAAAACAATCATCATCATTTCTCTCTGCTGTATATTTCATAGCCTTTAAAACATCAAAAGTAGTTTCATGGTCATTAATAATCATAGTTAACTTTCCTTTTTGCACATCTATCATAGCTTGTCCAGTAATAAGAAAATGTCTCGCCAAAAAAAAAGGGATGTTCTTTATCTTCCTCCATATATAGTACGATAAAGTCCATAGAAAAGATAAATTTATCCACTTTAACAAGCACATCTTCTATAATCCCTTTTGGATAGAAAGATAAATTTATCCACTTTAACAAGCACATCTTCTATAATCCCCTTTGGATAAATGATAGATTGATCAATTAACTGAAGAGTTATAGTAGTGGAAGAAATATCAGTTAAATCTAACCTTTTAAATATAGATAGAGGCAACACATGAATGCTTGATCCTAAATGATCTTTAAGTTTCTGAGGAAAATTTTTCTGAAGTATAGCGCTGCACTCCTCACTTAGTGCAACTGTCTCGTAATCACCAAATTTCCTTTTCTTGTTTAATATCTCCTTCATAAATTTTGCATAACTTGGCATCTATTTCAAAGCTTCATTGAAAAGAATATTTATCGTTAACTTCTTAAGTACGTTCAAGAAGTTTGAAAATTTTTTATCCAACTCATGCTGTCTAAGTCTTTGAGGAAATGGAGGTGGTGGTCTTTCTAAATTGATTTTAGTTGGAGATATTAATTTTTCCAGATCCTTAGAAAAATGTTCTTCAAGTCCTTTAGTTTCCTTTGTTTCTCTCGAATCCTCTATCTCTCTTCCACATTTTTCTCTTTTATAACCACATCCTCTATCTCTCTTCCACTTATTAATTGGACAACTTCTATTTGTTCATTAGTGTTCTCTTTAGGGCTGATCTCAATGTTGCTAGGAAGTGTTCCTTGGGGTCTATTGCTAAGTGAATTAGCAATTTTCCAGTTGATTCTCTATATTTTTAATTGCAACATTTTGACTTTGCAACTGGTTTCCCATTTGTAATACCACTTCTTCCATAGACATCTTCTTATCCTTAAATTGTTGATCATTGTTAGAGTCCGGTGGATATGAAGGTTCATAGTTTGTGTTCCCATGATTATTCTAACTTCCATTAGGATTTGCATGATTATTTTCCCATTTTTTGTTTCCACCGTTAGTAGTATGATACTAGTTAAATTTAGGATGGTTCTTCCAACCTGGGTTGTAATAGTTAGAAAATGGGTTGTTTATGGAATTTAAAGTTTCATATGATAAGTTAGAATCAATCATATGCCCTAATGAACTTTCCTCACTTACTGGAGTAAATTAATTTTGGTTCATTCCAAATTGATCCAGCTTCCTTGATATTGCAGCAACTTGAGATGCAAGAATTGAAATCTCATCTGTATCATAAACACTTGCTACCTTTTTTGGATTTACCCTTGTAGAGGGCCATTGAAATTCATTTGTAGCCATATTTTCAATTAACACATAGACTTCATCAAATGGTTTTGACATTAATGATCCAGCAGCAGCAGCATAAATTATAAACCTAAGGGATTCTACTAACCCATTATAAAAAGTTTGAATGATTAACCAATCAGGCAGAGCATGATGTGGACACTTTCTTAGAAGTTCCTTAAATCTTTCCCAAGCTTCGTATATTGATTCCCCTTCATACTGACAAAATGAGATAATATCTTTTCTAAGTTTTGTAGACCTTGAAGGTGAAAAATACTTAGTTAAGAATTTCTAAATTAACTCCTCCCAATTTTTAATAGAGTCAGGTGCTAATGAGTATAACCACATTTTAGCCTTATCTCTTAGTGAGAAAGGAAAAAACCTTAGTCTTGCAGCATCGTCTGATATACCATTATAACAAAATATAGCAAAAAAATTTATAAAATTTGATAAGTGTAAATAGGGATCCTCCAAAGGAGTTCTCCCAAACTAATTGTTCTGCACCAGTTGGATAATCTCTGGATTTATTTTAAACGAGTCAGCTTCTACAACATGGTTTTGTATACTTGAGAGAATTTTATTTGTTGTAGGATTTACGTAATCCCTCAACGAAGTGTGATGATTTTTCAAGTTATTATTTTGAAAGTTTTCCATTTCCATTTTGAGTTTTTCAAGTCCTCTTTGTATTTTTTATTTTTTTCTTTTTTTCAAACTCGGGATCATAAAGCACAAGTCCTACAGATCCTTTGTTTCGCATATGCAACACAACAAACAATACATTAACAATTAAACAAATAATAGATGAAATATATTCAACACAAAAAAATATTTTTATGAACACCTTATTTTTCATAAAAATAAAATTTTTTTTCAACACTTTTTCATATAAAAACACTTTTCACACAAAACAGTTTTTTACGACATTACAGTTTTCCAAGTCTAAGCCTAATTACTTCAACTAAAATTCTCCTAAAGTTCCTACCGAGGCTTCCCCGACAACGGCGCCAAAAACTTGACAATGAATTTTTATATACCTAAAAATACAAGAATTTGACACCACTACTAGAAGATTTAAGCCCTCGGTAATGATGCCAAAAACTTGATGCAACTTTTACTATGCAAGAATTTATGAACCCCGATTTATATAATTATAATGATTTGTATAGTCACAATTTCAAACGCAAGTATACGTATCGATCAATTAATACAGGACTATAGTGGAGTCCCGTTTATCGATCCCACAGGGAAGCGAGGTAAGAGGTCCTTAGTCAAATTTCCTAATACTATAATTAGTCCTTAGCTTGGAATATTGATTAAAATGATGTTTTATCTAGCAACTACTCCTAAATGCAAGTGTTAAATGTAAATATAGTAACTATAACTAAATGCAAATATTAATTCTAAAAATAACCTTTTTGGATGAATTGGTTTAGAGAATTTTGAGATATTAAAAACTACTATTCTTATGTAATGAATTGGACAATGTAAAGGAATGAGATGCATTAAATATTGTATGTGCCAAATAGGAGCAATCCTATTCTTTCCCTTTTGAACCAGGCATAAAAAATATTGACTAATCAATATGCTTGTTTACTGAATCTATAGCTAAGCTGGGAGGATACCGACTCTCACTTCGGAGCTCCCACATTCTCCTCACCTGAGGGCTAACATCTCCGCTTCAGTGCTCAAATAATAGGACCGAAATAGAAATTTTAGTCTGTCACCCTAAAATCTTCAATTCTACGCCCATCAAATATTTCCTTATTTATTTGCATTCAACTCCCATGAAATTAACCATCCATGAAATCTGAATGTGGTTCTACTTTGTTGAGAATTACACAATCTTCTCGGGTCTTAATGTAATTATAACAAATTTTAACACTACAACAGACCTTTATTGTAATGTAAATAAAGTGCAAGTAAGAACCATTCGTACATAATTAAATCTTCTTCTAACATGCGTTACAAAATCCTAAACATGAATTCTACTCATTACAAAAGAAAAGTAAAATGAAAACAATGACATTTTCCTAAACTGAATTCTACTCATTACAAAAGAAAAGTAAAATGAAAACAATGGCATAATCTTCTCTACACCATTATTTCCAAACAAGAAGAAAGAGTAAGAGAAGCCCATTATAAAGCACGAAGAAAACACAACGAAAACTTCATTTAACCAAAGAAAATCCACTAGATAAGTGCTTACAAAACCATAAGATAATAAAGAACACAATACTTAGCTTTTTCCCTTGAAAGAAAGACAAATACCTCTCCCACAAAGTCTCATGCCGATCCATGCAATGCTAGAACATCTTCTTACAATTTCTCTCAAAATCTCCTCTCCAATCTGTCCAAAAGTGTAGAAATCTACATTTCTACTCCTATTCTAAAAATCCCTAAACTTTCTCCACACTTTTCCTAACATTCCTCTCACAAAAATCCCCTCCTTTTTTAGCCTAAATTTGTTCTCTTAAAGTGTAGGGACGAAGTTTGATGAGTTGCCACAAGAATCCTTTCAAAAAGCGTCAAAATACGTTGAATTTCAGCCCATAACCGTCCCAGGCGCTGCCGGCGTGCTCGAGGACACCATCGGCGAGCTTTTCTATCATTTTTCAATCTTCTCAGGTAATTCTTGTCGTCGGTGCCATTTTGGGCGCTGTCGGCGAGCAGACTGCGCAGCTCCACCGTTTCGCTCCGTTTGGCTCCGTTTTAGCTCTATTTTGCGCCATTTCAGTTGCGTTGTGTTCCTAACAGATAGCCCGACAAAACAACCATAAAAATAAACTTCCTTTAAAATGTAATCTTATTAAAAAATATTCAAGAAGTGTAAAAGAGATTAAGCATCGAAAGACTTATTGAAAGGTGATAGGACAAAATTTCATTTCTTGCTCGTTTTTTGCTTCAAATTGCACCGTTTTTGTTTATTTTTTCTCCAATGATCATAATGCATCATACTTGAAACAAAAAAACCAAAAATACCCATCTTTAAAGTGCAATATCATCCAAATTAGTGTAAAATAGGTATGAAAATCTCAACATATTTTCCTTTGGTCAAGAACTTCGAGCAAACTTGTTCGACCAGGGTATCGTAGAAACGAAAGGGCTCGAACAACAAGTGGTATTCTCAAGTTGTGATACTTTAAAACTCTGAACAGTGACGTCCAGTTGTGATATTTTGGAAATGGATGTATTGTCGACCCAGCTGAAGAAATTGCAGTCCTCATGTTTGTGTGCCCACTGCAGGCACATGTAGAATTACCCCCCATAGCTATGTTTCTAGCGTGACGTGAGAAGCAAGGAAGGACTTCCCTGTATACCCGGAGCTCATTGTCCAAAAATTATAAAAAAAATATATCATTCAAAAAAATATAGTAATTAAAGAAAACCTACTTACCCATGTGTGGAGGCAACGTTTGCTGATACACCAAAATAATATATTGTTTTAAGGAGGAATTTTATGCTTATTTTTTGTGATATTACACTTCAAAGAATAGTATTTTATGTGTTTATTGCATGTATATCAATTTTGGGAATTTGGAGCAAAATTAGCAAAAAGGACAAAATTTGGCGCCAAAACAACAAATTTTGTGATTCTAGCGCCTGAAGCACCAGAACTGGCGCCTGAAGCATCATTTTACAGAGAGTTGGTGCCTGAGGCACCATTTGATAGAGAGCTAGCACTTGAAGCACCAGATTTGGTGCCTAAAGCTCCAAAGCTCAAAATAATGTGGCCTAAGCAGGATGGCGTCTAAAGTGCCAGAACCAGCACTTGAAGCGCCAGAGACTACTTTTTGGAGATTAATGCAGTTTGGGATGAATTTTAAGTGAATTTTGAAAGGGGTACTTGTTCTAAATACCCCATGGAGTGATTTAATGTATCTATACACTATGTAAGGTTATTTGATGATGGGATATGTCTCTTGGATCATAGACATATCTTTTGAATTCAAAAGGGTTGACTTTTGGATATAATTTTAGAAGGAATTTTGAATTATTTTGAGAGGCACAAAACATCCAATAAAAGGAAGGAAAGTCTAGGGCTTGAGAAGAGAGTGAAAAGAGAGTTTTTGAAGGGGGGGACAAAAGGAGTTTGAAAAGAGAGAGAGAGAGAAAGTCAAGAGCTTGGAGATTTTCTTCAAGGATTGTAAAAGTAGAGTGTATGTGAGAGATTTATTCTTCATTACACTTTTATGAGAGAATTAGGAATGCTTGAAAAGAGGAAAAGAGCTTGAAGAGAACTTCTAGGGATTCTCTTGGGAAGGATTGTGAGATAAGTTATTTTCTTTATTTCTATTTTTGTAAACTTGTTTTTATATATGAAATCTGTGTTTTGTCGTATCCTTCTCATGAATTCTAAGTAGTCTTCTTTACCCTTCACCCTACAATAAACTATGGTTTTCTGAAGAATTGATTTTGTTTTATTCTGTTTTAAATGTAAAAAAATGTAATGATTTGAACTCTAATCTTCATTTACTTTTCAATCTAGTCAATTGAAATGATAAAATGTGCTGAGAAAAATATGTCCCGTAAGGTCTATGATTTCTACAATATGGGGAGAATTACATTTGATTCCATGGGAGAGGATGTCATCCATGAGTGCAAATAAATAGGGAAATATACTTTATTGGATGCAAAATTGGAGATTTTAAGGTGACAGATTAAAATTCCCAATTTGGTCCAATTGATTAAAAACTAATTTGAGACTGTTAGCCCTCAGGTGAGGGAGTGGTGGGAGCTCTAAAGTGGTAGCCGGTATCCTCCCAGCGTAACCATATAATTAGGGACCAAACTCTGGAGAAGTTAAAGTTCTTTATGCACTTTGAAGAGGGTAAAAAATAGAATTGCTCTTATTTAACATAAAATAAGTTATATATATATATATATATTAAATGATTTTAATTTCTTTACAATCCATATACTTATTGTAAAGGGAAGGATGTTTTCCTAAATTTGAACTCTTCATCACAAAAACTATGTTTAGTTTTCGTAAATTTTAGTTTGAAAGCTTAGCAATTAGTTTAATTAACTTAGTATTTCAATTGTATTTTATTTATCATTCACTCATTTACTCTAGATTCAAATTTTATACTTCACTTTTGTAGTTTAAATTTTAGTTTACATTATATTCTTACAAATTTACTTATAAGCATTTCCAACTTCCCTATGGGATCAATATCTAGGACTCCAATAGAGCCCCTTATTACTTGAGCGATACGTATACCTGTGTTATTTTTAGGAGAATTTGTAGTTAATTTTTTTTAAAAGATAAAACTATTTTACTAAAGTTATTTTTTTGGTATTAAATTCCTTATTTAATATTATATCTACCATGTGTATTTTGTAGTATTGAAAAATATTTGCAAAATTTAACGCACTAAAACCACCTGCATCAAGTTTTTAGCACCATTGCCTGGGAATTAATGAAAAGTAGTAATAAGTTATTTTATAATATAATTATTTTATTTTATTTAAACTAAAGAAGGGTGTGTTTATAGTTTAGTTCGAATATTTTCATATTTTAGTGTGATTGCTGATTTTAAATTTCTTATTATGTTTGTTTATGTGTTGTGTATAATATGATAATTTAGTACCTTGCAATTCAGAATTAGAAAGAACTATTAGAGAAATTTGAAAACAACAAAAAGAGGTAGAATAATTTTGCAAAATGGCTTGCAATTTTAGTAATGTTGGAAATGAAAGGTCATCATCAGAGACCTTTAAGAGATTATGCTAATCTTACAGCAGATGAAATTTATTTGAGTATATAAAATCCAGCTATAACTGCCAATTCATTTGAGCTTAAACCAGTTGTTATCCAAATGGTACAAAACAATTAGTTTGGAGGAACACCAACTGAAGATCCTAACTTATACCTTGCTAGTTTTCTAGAATTGTGCGCTACTTTTAAATATGATGGAGTGNGTGGGATCGATAGCTAGGACTCCATTAGAGCCCCTTATTACTTGAGCGAGATGTATACCTGCGTTATTTTTAGGAGATTTTGTAGTTTAATTTTTTTAAAAGATAAAACTATTTTACTAAAATTATTTTTTTGGTATTAAATTGCTTATTTAATATTGTATCTACCAAGTGTATTTTTTAGTATTGAAAAATATTTGCAAGATTTAACGCACTAAAACCACCTGCATCAAGTTTTTGGCACCATTGCCTGGGAATTAATGAAAAGTAGTAATAAGTTATTTTATAATATAATAATTTTATTTTATTTAAACTAAAAAAAGAGTGTTTATAGTTAAGTTTGAATATTTTCATATTTTAGTGTGTTTGCTTATTTTAAATTTCTTATTATGTTTGTTTATGCGTTGTGTATAATCTGATAATTTAGTACCTTGTGATTCTGAATTAGAAAGAACTATTAAAGACATTTGAAAACAACAAAAAGAGGTAGAATAATTTTGCAAAATGTCTTGCAATTTAAGTAATGTTGGAAATGAATGGTCTTCATCAGAGACCTTTAAGAGATTATGTTAATCTTACAATAGATGAAATTTATTTGAGTATATAAAATCCAGCTATAACTGTCAATTCATTTGAGCTTAAACCTGTTGTTATCCAAATGGTACAAAATAATTAGTTTGGAGGAGCACCAACTGAAGATCTTAACTTATACCTTGCTAGTTTTCTAGAATTGTGCGCAACTTTTAAATATGATGGAGTGTCGAATGATGCCGTCAGACTTAATTTTTTTTCTTTCACATTAAGAAATAAAGCTAAGAGGTAGTTAAACTCATTAGCACCTGGATCTATCAAAACTTGGGGAAACATAAAAAAAAAATTTTAAATCTTTCCCACCTTAAAAAACTACTAAGCTTAGAAGCGATATTGCATCTTTTTTTCACTTTGAAGGAAAATCAATTTATGAATCCTTAAAAAGATTTAAAGAACTCCTTACAAAGTGTCCACACCATGCTTTGCAAGATTAGTTAAAAATTCAAACTTTCTATAATGGATTGGTTGGATCTCTTAGATCGATAATTGACGCTTCTACTGGTGGATCATTAATGTCAAAACCATTCGATGAAGCATTTTATTTAATTGAAGAGATGGATAATAATATTTTTTAATGGCCTTCTGAAAGGGTAAATCTAAAAAAAGTAGCTAGTATTCATGATTCTGATACAATATCTATGTTAGTTGCCTAAATAGCTGCTATACCAAAGAAGAAAGATCAATATGGAATGAATTATTCTCAGACATCACCCGTGCTTGAGGAAAACTCATTGGGACAAATGATAGAATCTAAATCTTCTTATGAGACCTTAAATGAAATAAAAAATATTTTAATAATTCTTATGCCAATTATTATAATCTAGGTTGGAAGAATTATCCAAATTTTAGTTGAAGTAACAATAACTCTAATGTTGAAAATCCGCAATGGGGAAAAAATGCTATGAGCCCATTGGTAAACTCCAATAATCTAGGAAATCCAACTTGTAAACCATATTACCCTCCAGGTTTTAATATTTTGCAGTGTTGTAAAAGTCTATCCTTATGGAGCTGTTAATATTGAAGATTCCAAAACTTGAAGGATATTTAAAGTGAATTAACAAAGATTCATATTTTGATGGTTAAAGACCTATTTTTAAAGAGACTGTAATTTTTTGGTCACCAAAAAGAAAGAGTGGGAATGTCAGGCTGATGACATTTAACCAAGCGCTTTGTGGGAGGCAACCAATATTTATCGTTGTTTGTTTTACTTTTATGATTTTGTCTGGAATACGATAAGTATATTTAAACTTGTATTTTTATAGATTCGGTATATTTACAAAATTTGATATTAAGATCATATTTAGAAACATCTTTATTTACCTAATTTTATGAAATATTTGAGAATTTATTGGATTGAAATAGAAATAAGGAATTTTTTGAAACTAGCGAATGAAGCACCGCGCTGACGAAAATGACATAAAATGTTTCAAAATGCAGTTTTCGATAGTTTTTGGCAGGTTATTCTCTTTATAACTCCCAAGAACTGATTCCAAAGTTCATTTTTGGGTGAAAAATGAGGGAAGAGTCACTACTTTTCAATTCCTTTGGCTTCCCACTCTAAGAATTTTGCGAGATTTAAAATTTTCAACCAAAGATAGTTTGTCAGTTTGATGCACAGAAGCTACATGATTGAGTTCTTGTAAAGAAGAGGCTAATCAAGGAAAGGGGGTTTGTAAATCAAATATTCATTATACCGAATACTCGAGTGGAAGAGATTATTGCGCGGAGATGCTTGGAAGTGCTTTGCTAGACTACTGACACTGTAGTTGTCCCTATGGTGAAACATTTTTTATACAAATCTACATGAAATCAACCAAGGATTTGTGTATGTGTGAGGCAAATTTGTGCAATTCACTCCTTCAAGAATAAAAAAAAGTATTTATGATTGAAAATGTTTCTTTTTTTTACTATGCAAATTTTACCTCTACAAGAGATAATATGAATGAACTCTATCGATACCTTACGGATGAAGATGCAAATTTGGAGGCCAGAGATGATGGAAATGTAAGTTTTTCTTCATCATTATTAAATCCTGCATCTAAGGCGTGTTATTTCTTTATTTCATCAAAATTACTCCCCACTATGAAAATCAGTAAGGTAACTAAGGAGAGTGTTATTTTAAATTATTGTATTCAAACTGGAAAACCCGTTGATATTGGTGAAATAAGTGTGAAATCTGTTTTGGGTTTGATTGTCAATGGATCTGCTACTAGACTAGAAAATCCATCCACTATTTTCTTACTATGTTGTCAATCACAAGTACCTTATGAGAGTTGGGAGAAAATGCTTCTTCCTTAGAAGCTGATGGACCCAAAAGTTTATTGTAACTGTATTGGAATGGGAGATAAGAATGATATGAATATATTGATGGATCAAGTACCTTGTAATTCATCGCCTATTCAACCTTATTTCAGTTCAAACATACTTTCAAAAAGGATTAAAAAGATAGAGAAAGGGGTACAAAACCTGATGCATGCAGTTGGGAATGTTTCTGAAATGTTGGATCATCTGGACTGGAATATTGGATCATCTCGATGAAGGAACATTTTAAACATACTAGACGTATTGAAGATGGTTTGGTACGTATGTTCAAGAAACATGCTTAGATTGAGGAAGATTGAATTGATGAATTTTTTTATCGACCCTTCTATAACTTGTACATGCACTATCAATCCGTAGGAGATATTCTAGAGGATGAGAGAAAAGAAGATGTTTAAACTAACTTTATGCACGGAATGTTTTGTTTAGAATTGTTTGCTTATGTTATTATGTTAGGTTATATTGACTTTACTTTCATTATTGAACTCAATTTATGTTTATGTTTTTTCTATTTTGATGTTTAGATTTCAGTGTTAGGATGTTTGGTTTGCTTTGGACACTGAATTAGATGTTTGTTGGCTTGTAAATTGTTAGTATGTAATAGCACAGATTATATATCAAAGCGAGTTTGGTGTTGTTTGTGAAAGATTAATATTAGAGTAGTGTTTAATTATAAGTGTAAAAGTTTATTTGACTTAATTAGAGGTTGACATAAAGTTGTACGTAGAAGATTTCCTCAAAAAGCAAAATCCAAAAAAATTAATATGTTGGCACCTGAAGCACTAGATTGGCACCAGAAGCATTAGTTGATAGAGAGTTGGCGCATGATGTGCCAGATTGGCGCATGAAGTGCCAAATTCTAAAAAATGCCAGATTGCCTAAAAAATCATGAAAAAGCCCAGTAAAACACCATTTATACTATTTAGGTCATCTCATACCTCTAAACCGTGACCTAGGGCTTCACGTTGTGGCGTTAGAGAATATTTCAAAGACCAAAGATCCTAGATTTTATCTTCCCTTAAAATTTCATGGCTCCATGAGTAAAGAAAAGAAAGCTGATAGGAGATTTTAACTCGAGGAAATTTGTCAATTTTAAAGAACAACTTTGTTACAATACTCAAATAGAATCGAGAAAACTGATTCAGGAACAGGCATTTGCTAACCCGGGTGGATAGATCGAGAGGTTAATTTTTGCCAGAAATTGGAGAGGTTTTGCAACTTCATTGAAGTGGCAATTGTGCCAATGATTTGGGATTTTTATGCCAACTTGCAATTCACTACTGATGATCATATCCTGATGAGAGGTAAGCAAG
Source organism: Phalaenopsis hybrid cultivar (assembly GCA_002079205.1). Taxonomy (NCBI): domain Eukaryota; kingdom Viridiplantae; phylum Streptophyta; class Magnoliopsida; order Asparagales; family Orchidaceae; genus Phalaenopsis; species Phalaenopsis hybrid cultivar. Next base: position 72,604 of record JXCR01134615.1, read on the forward strand.
TTGAGTTTTCTAGAGAAAGGATCAATGCATTTTATGGATTGAGAAATGCATTTCATTGTGAATATCTTGCATTCGTGATGACTGATTCATCACTGGATGAAGTGATTACCTTTCTGACTGATGGCAGAGCAGAATGGAAGATTAAAATTAATATGAAAGTTAACTTCTCTACTTCCATGTTAACCATTCAGTCAAAGTTATGGCACCACTTCATCTTTACTAAATTACTGCCAACAAATCATCTGAGCAGAGTAACAAAGGACAGAGCTGTGGTAAACTTCTACATTTAAAAAATAAAGGCAATGGATGTTGGTGCTCTTATTGTTAATATTGCTCAGAGTATAACTAATAGTGTTGTAGCTAGTAGTTTGGGTTATCCTGCCCTGATTTTCACTTTATGTGAGAAATCAGGAGTAGAGTACCATAGAAATGAGAAAAAGCTGCAGCCATAAAATTTTATTGGGAAGCATACAGTTCAAAAAGTTGAATTTAAGAGTGGAGGTAGTGATAGACCCTCAACAACAGCTGCGGGAGCATCTACTTCTCGCTCTGCTTCACTTGAAAATATTATGGAGCAGATCATGATTCAATAAATAGATATTGTGAATATGCAGAATAGGTTTTGAGGAGTTGAAGCAAGGAATGCTTACAATGATGAATATAAGCAGAGGAGAGTTCAACATGATATAACTTATGAGGAGGCTATGGTTAGACATATTAAGGGTGAGTATAATGTGGAATTTCCAACTTGCATCAACTTCACTCCTTATGGTCCATATCATGATGATGAAGAGGAAAAAGAAGATGATGATGATGAGGAAGGGGATGAAGATTGATAATTTTAGGTGTTTAGTATGTTTGTTTGATGTTTTGATTGTTATTTTGATTGTTAGTAGTTGGTTTTATTTGAAACTGTGTTGTAAGAACTTTCATTTTAATATTGTACTATTAACCTATTTGTAATAGTAATTGAAGATTTTTAATTTTTCTGCATTTTTAGTACATTCAGGTTTTGTTTCTATTTTTAATTTTCAGCAAATCCTTTAAAATAAATTATGTTTCATTTAATGCTTTAAAGCCTGTACGTATTTTTAAAGTTAGTACCTACAGTATGTCAGAGACCATTTTCATACTTAGAATTCCTCTACAGATCTGTTTTTATTTTTATGCATTTACAATTTTCTTTCACCAACTAAATTTTGTACTGAACATTTTT
>JXCR01134621.1:0-34083 GCA_002079205.1 Phalaenopsis hybrid cultivar
ACAAATCTCAAGACAAGGAGAAAGAGAGAGAAAACTACTCAGATCTCATGGGGAAAACACAAAAAAACTCGAAATTCATATATAAAAGGAAAGTCATACAAACTACAACAATAAATGAACTTATCTCTAATTTCTCCCCTAAACAATAAAAGCGAAGTTCCTTTGAATCTCTTCCTTTCTTTACAGCACACAAAATTCCTCTTCGAAGCGGCAAGGAAGAAATCTATCACTTTCCTTCCACTCTTACAATCTCTCGAAGAATTCCTCACACTTTTGACACTCTAGTAAATTCTTTATACACTAATGGAACCTCTCTAACCTCCAGGACCTCTGGAGTCTCTCCCGGCTCTCTCAATTTTTGGCCAAAATCTTCTTTTAAAGTTGTGGATGAGCTTTATCAAGAGTTGCCTAAGCATCCTTTCAAAATTTTTCCTTATCCAAAGTCTAGTTGGACATAATCGCCGAGCTCACCATCGGTGGCCTCGAGGGTGCCGTCGGCAAACCTTCTTAATGAATTAATTCTAGAGTCTCGAGAAAATCTCACCGTCGGCGGGGTCCATGGCGCCGTTGGCGCCCTAGTTCAATTCTTCACATTTTGGCCCTTTTTGCACCAAATTCACTCCGTTTTGCATCTTTTTGCTCCAATGACCCTATTTCATCATTCCTGCAACAAAACATCAAAAATACCTTTCTTTAAAGTGCAATATCATAAAAAATAGTATAAAATAGGTATGAAAATCTCAACATATTTTTCTCTGGTCAAAATCCCCTAAACTTAACTATTACTTGTCCTCAAGTAATTTTATTACTAGCTAAAAGTTATGATCTATTATAGTAAAGTTGTAATTCAAAAATACTATAATTTTGATTTAGATAAATATCATAGTGATATTTTCAGAAAAAATTCAAGTAATTGATTTAACTCTGTAGCCACAAGATTATCTAGTCATCAAGTTTAAGAGTTATGGTCTTCTATTCATTTCAAGAATGACTATATGTTGCAATGTTAAGTCACTTAGAATATTCAGATGATAGGCATTTCATGAGAACACTACTAGTGAAAGATCTATTCCATAAATATAAGCTCAGGAATGTATTTAAGGTTTCCCTTTAGAGAGGTCCAGTGAAGCCAATTTTTGATTAGGCATATCCTCAAGCTTCTCCTCACTTTTATATTTTTTTCTTTCTTTTCTTTTTTTCATTTGGATTGCTTTCAATCCTACATATTTTTCTTTTCTTTCCAGGTATTTTTTTCAATCTTTCTTTTCCTTTTTCAATTGAGGATTATTATATCTGGATAGCCTTTAATGATTTTGAACATCATCTTTCTTTCCCTAAATTTGAAACTCAAAGCATTCTTTTACCTTATAAATATTTCATAGTTTTTACATCATTGAGCCCCAATCTTTTCTTCTCAAATGAATTTCCAGATTCTTAATACTTCAAAATATAGTTTCCTTTACTTTAAATAGTTAACTATAATCTTATTCTCTTATACTAAATNCTTATTCTCTTATTTTAAACATCTTAAGTTACAAAATTAATTTTCATTACAAAATATTTCTTTAAATCTACTATAATATTTAAATAGCTACAAAATATAGTTACCTGAATCAAATTCACTACATAAAATCATATAAATAATTTTTGAAAATAATTAAATAGAGGACATCTAATGGTTAATATTTTTCTTACCTCCCCCAAACTTAAATTTTTCAATATAAAATGATACTGTTGGAAAGAAAAACTTTAAATATAAATCATACCTCAGTATTTTAGGCATTTTCACATTCTAAAATTTTTGCAGTCCTTCTTAAAATTTCTACTTCACCTGGTCTGTAGCATTAGGAGCTTTCTACACATATAAATCATTTGAGAAATCTCTTGGTAATGAAATTTTGAAATAAGTATAAAACTAAAACATTAAACAAGCACAATATTTCCTAACTACAATACTAAATAAAACAATTACAATTAAAATGCAAAATAAAAATCACATTACATTCCAAAATACTACTCAACATCTATCACAAAACAATTACAATTAAAATGCGAAAAATAAAAAAAATTACATTACATTACAAAATAGTACTGAACATCTATTATACTACACATGCAAATTTAACAATAAAATAACTTTATAAAAAAAATTAAAAATCATCCAAGTACAACATAATAATAAAAATTAAAGTCCAAATACCCACAAACATCCATTTTTATTACAAAAGATCTCAGAAAGAAAAGTGCAAATATAAGTACATCAATTACATTCAAATATCAGAATCCCAAACTATGTCTTCATCTCCTTGATCAGCAAGTGGATCGGGCTGATACTGAGTATATCGAGGGCACTCAGGGAAAGTAACATCAGGCTCACCTCTGTAGTGTCGGGCCTGAGCTTCGTAACAAGCTACCTCAAAATTTGAATGCCTTTGAAGGTACTCACTATCATAATCTTATCGACGTTCTAAACCTCCAATCCTTTCATTTATTAACTCTATATTTTTTTGTTGCAAGGTCAACTAATTCATCAAGTCAGTTAGGGTGGGGGAACTAGAAGGTGGAAGGTCATAACTTGTAGAGGGGACATCTGTACTAGTAGAAGGCTCTTGACTCCTACTTCCAGTTCTCCATTTCTCATGGGATTCATAAGTTTATAAATTGGCCTTACCAATGGGTTTCATAGGATAAGCCCATTCTTCATCTCCAGTTTCCACTCCAGAAAGTTGGCAAAGTGCATAAATAAGGTCAGGATGTCATAGACCTCCACTTGTCTCACTCCTTGTTGTAGTCAATATATTCTTAAAAATAATTCTCCTTACATTTATAGTTCTATTATTCTGAATACAGAAATTCAGAATAACTCCATCTCTAGTTACCTCACTATGGTGATAAGTCGGTAACATAGTAGAAGAAATAAAATATTACCATGCCTTAGAGGTAGCATTCAACAAGGAAGCAGAAAAATTTACCTGTTCTCGTTGTTTAATCTTCCACGTCCCTTTCCCATCAGTGAGAAAGTTGATCACATCATTCAGGGGGACTTCCATTGTACTGAAGGATTCATAGTGGCAGCTATAATAGTCTGGGACTTTGTAAGAGATGTTGATGCAGGCGGCATTAAATTCAACAGGAAATCCATGCACTTGAACGATTCCGTCTTCAAAATAGAATACATTGGCATAGAATTCCTTCACAATATTTGCAACAGCCTTATTGGTGGTGTAACAGAAGTTTTCCCACCTCCGCTTAGCAAAAACTCATTCAATTTCTCCTCTCGGACTTTCAAAAACTCGATCTTGTATACACTTCTTTCCCTCAAATACTGAAATAAATCTTGATTGAGCTTTCGCATTGACGAAGCGAGACTCGTCAAACTCAAGTCTTCTCTTTTGACGTGAAGCCATTTCAATCTAATCACAATCATAGAAAAATTCCAAAATATACTTCAAATATTCAAATAATGGCTTCTAAATATAATTCTAAGAGTTCAACACTAAGTTTCATGAATTTCTTCTTAATATTTTCTTTACATTCTCAAAATTTTTGGATCTCCTAAATGTGGAAGAAATCCATGGTCAAAATCAAATATATTTAGTTTGGAGTGAAGCTCTTACCTAGAGAAGATCAAATCGGGTGTCAAAAAGCCTTGAAATCCAAATCCAAGATCTCTTAAGCCCTAGGTCAAAAATTGCATTTTTAGAAGGAAGGGAATGATGAATAGCGGCAGTTAACTGGTCAAAATCGTGGTTAAAGGTATTTTTTTGCGAGCTCGCCGTCGGCGGGGTGTTCAACGCCGTCAACTCGCTCTATTGAAAATTGAACATAACTCTCGGGAAAAATCCACCGTCGGCGGAGTCGAGGGCGCCATCGGCGTGCTCTATTGATTTTGGTTCAATTCCCAGATTTTTGCAATTTCGATCAATTTTAAACCTCAACGACATCCATTCAATCATTATAGACATAATTTTAAGTTAATAAATGATATACTTATCACAAATAAACTTTCACAATACAAAACATCACATTTATATATAAATTCTAAGGGGTACAATATACGTTACATAACACACCTAAGTTTGGTATTTTCTCAACCTCAATACATTAATTCAACATCGCAATCCAAGCCACAACACTCAAAATGCTAAAAACAAAACATGCTATGCTTAGTCTCAACTATAGACAGGTCTAAAAGCATAATTCTAAAATAAAGCAAATGTAAAGTTCAAATTACATAGACAGACAGGTAGTAATATAAATCTACTACTCATCAGATTCAGTACTAGATTCTCCTCTGAGATCACCCATTGATTGCACATGAACGAAGAGGTTATAAAAGGGGCAGAATGGAAATTCTTCAGTCGAATCCTCCTCTATCAATTTCATCCTCCTCATCAGTCGTATAAAATTCTTCAGTAGAATCCTCTTCTATCAATTTCATCCTCCTCATCATTCGTATCAAACTATCTTCTAAATGTCCAGAGTGCTCAAATTGTTCTTTCATCCTCCAGTCTAGATGATCGAAGAAATTAGAAATATTATTAATTGCATACATGACATTTTATACCTCCTTCTCCAATTTCTTGATTTTGCGCAGGATCACCAAAGTCTTGTTAGGAACTAAGGGTTGAATTGGTAGGGAATTCTGAGACGATTGATCTATCATAATAGTCATTTTATTTTCATCTTCAAAAGCTGGGAATCTCTCAGTTGGGTCCAAAGGCTTCCAAGGTAGAAGTACCTTTTCCCAATTTTCACAGGATACTTGGAACTGACTGCAAAGTGAGAAAATTGTGGAAGGGTGTCCAAGCCTATAAGTTGATCCATGAACGATCAGGCCCAAAATTGACTTCACAATTATTGATCCAATATCGATCGGCAGTCGCATTTGGATGCAGTAATTCAAAATAGTACTTTTCTTAGAAACTTTACTGATCTTCATTGTCGGTAACAGTTTCACAAAAATGAAGAAGTGCTAGTGTTTCAAAACGCAAATTAAAAGTGTCACAGAAAAACTAACATACCCGTTTTCTCTTATTTCCCAGTCTTCAATTTTGTCCATTAAATATTGGTAAATCTCATTCATCTGGTTTCTTGTCAAGACGAAGTTAGAATAGTGGCAGACAGGAATGTTCTCGATCATGTATAATTCATTGATCCATGCAGGAGTGAAAGTGATCCATCTACCTCGTACATGAACGACTCCCTGATTGATTCAGTGCAAATTTGCATAAAATTCCTTTACCACAGGAACAACCACGACGGCGGTAGTATAGCTCATCACTTCTCATCTTTGTCGCACTATCATCTCTTCAATTTCCATCAAGGGATTATTAATTCCATGATTTAAGAATCCTTGTTCCTTGATCAATCTTTTCTTCGTCGGTAACTTGTTGAAGATTCGCTGCGCTTCCGCACTAATAAACTTTTGCCCATTGAAAACTCGTATTCTGGGATTATCAGGGGAATTGAACATCATAAGAATGAATTTGGTGGAGTTTCACTTCATTTTTAGGGGAAATATGACTTAAGAATCAAATTTGGGAGTTTAAAAGGGTAACTTTCGCCCAAAAACCGCCAAAAACCGCCATTCAAACTTCAGAAACGACCATCTTGCTGGTCTCGCCGTCGGCAGGTCGATGGTGCCGTCGGCGAGCCTCTATAATTATTTTTCTTGGACTCTCAAGAAAAACCCGTCATCTACAGCGTCGAGGGCGCCGTCGGCGCCCAAGGAAAAATTTGTATAGTTTTGCTCTAGTCCAAATGCGTTCCAATTTTTCTCTATGGATCCAATTATTATGATGATTTAAGGGTAAATAAGAGTAGGAGAGCTTAATACTACCACAAACTAATGATAATTTCAAATAAAAACTACTATGATTGCAATAAAAGTAAAGATACTATGGGTTGCCTTCCATAAAGCGCTTGGTTTAACGTCGTCAGCCCGACCTATTCAGGTGTTATTCAGGTTGACTGATATTAAACACTTGGTTTAACGTTGTCAGCCCGACCTATTCAGGTGTTAAATCGACTGATCATTAAAACCTCTTTAAAATTTGGTCTATTACCCTCATAATAAGGTTTTAATCTATGTCTAATCATTAAAACTCCTTTAAAATTTGGTCTTTCACCCTCAAAATACAGTTTTAATTTGTGTCCATTTACTTTAAATCTATTTCCAGTTTTCTGATCTTCAATTTCAACAGCTCGTAAGTATAAACATGAGTCACAGTAAAGGGTCCTAACCAACGAGACTTCAATTATCTTCAGCCTAGTGTTGTAAAGCAAAACTTCTTGTCCTAGTTTAAAGTTCTTTTGGTTAATTTTTCGATCATGCAGTTACTTTAGTTTTTCTTTATAAATTTTGTCGTTATCATAAGATTCATTTCTTAATTCTTCCAATTCATTTAATTGTAACAATCTCTTCTTACCAGCATCTTTCAAATTATAATTGAATTCTTTAATCGCCCAATATGCTTTATGCTCCAATTCTGCTGGTAAGTGACAAGTCTTTCCAAAAATCAATTTGTAAGGAGTCATTCCAATAGGAGTCTTATAAGCAGTCCTGTAAGCCCATAATGCGGTATCCTTCTAGTGGACCAATCTACTCTACTAGGGTTTACAGTCTTTTCAAGTATTTGTTAAATCTCTCTATTAGAAATAATCTACTCTTCCAGTCTAGTGGATCAATCTACTCTATTAGGGTTTACAGTCTTTACAAGTATTTGTTTAATCTCTCTATTAGAAACTTTAGCTAATCCACTGGTTTGAGGATGATAGGCAGTAGAGATTCTATGAATAATATTAAACTTCTCTGCCAATCTCTGAATATATTTATTTCTAAAATGGGATCCTCCGTCAGTGATAATTATTTCTAGGCATTCTGTATCCAGTGAAAATATTTTTCATTAAGAACCTTGAAATACTTTTACCGTCACAACGAGGTAAAGCTTGCGCTTTAATCTACTTAGAAACGTAGTCTACTGTAATTAATATATATAAGTTCCCAAATGAAGGAATAAATGGTCCCATAAAATCTAACTCCCAAACATCAAAGATCTCAACTTCTAACATGAAATTCAGAGGCATTTCTTTTCTTCTAGATATATTGCCTACTTGTTGACATCGATCACAAGTTTTTTTATATCTATAAACATCTCTAAAGATAGTAGGCCAATAAAATCGAGCTTGTAAAATTTTATAAGTTGTTTTATCAATCCGAAAATGTCCTCTAAATTCAGAATCATAACATTTCTGAATGATTTAGTTTCTTCATAAGGTACACATCTTCTCATAATCAGATCCTTATCTTGTTTATATAAATAAGGCTCATCCCAAAAATATGTTTTCGCATCATAAATGAATTACCTTTGTTGTTGCAGTGTCAGCATAGGTGGCAAAATATCACTTACAATATAGTTAAAAATATCATCATACCATGGTATTTTCCACTCATTAATATTATAAAGTTGTTCATCGGGGAAACCGTCTGTAAATTCATTGTCAGTGTCAGATAATTCATGGTTTTCTAATCTTGACAAATGATCAGTAATTTGACTATCAGTTCCCTTTTTCTTTTTTAGTTTCCGTTTCTTTTTGCACTCTTGTCTCCAATTCTTTTCCACTTTGTAATTATATCTATTTTATTTATTCTTTTCCTTGATCTTTAGGATTTGGTTCCACAGTACTAGGAAAAGTTCTTAATGTTTGGTTACACTATTTTTGGAACATCATATCTATTTTAAACTATTTTTTATGATATTGCACTTTAAAGAAGGGTATTTTTAATGTTTTGTTGTAGGTATGATGAATTATGGCCATTGGAGCAAAAAGATGCAAAAACGGTGCAATTTGGAACAAAAAACGAGCAAAAAATGAAATTTTGCCCTGTCACCTTTCGATAAGTCTTTCGATGCTTAATCTCTTTTACACATCTTGCATATTTTTGAATGAGATTACACTTTAAAGGAAGGTTTTTTTTATGCTTATTTTCTAGGGCTTTCTGTTAGGAACACAACGCAACTGAAATGGGGCGAAACAGAGTTAAAACAGAGTCAAACGAAGCGAAACGATGGAGCTGCGCAGTTTGCTCGCCGAGGGCGCCCAAAACAGATGACGCCCGGGACGACTATGGACCGACTTTTGGCGGTGATGGGCCAAAATTCAACGTATTTGGATGCTTTTTGAAAGGATTCTTGTGGCAACTCTTCAAACTTCGTCCCTACACTTTAAAAGAATAAATTTAGGTTAGAAAAGTGGCGGTTTTTAGGGTTTTTTGTGAGAGGAATGTTAGGAAAAGTGTGGAGAAATTTTAGGATTTTTACAATAAGAGTAAAAATGTAGATTTCTTCCCTTTTGGAGAGATTAGAGAGGAGATTTTGAGAGAATTTTTAAAGAGATGTTCTAGCATTGCATGGATCGGTGGGAGACTTTGTGGGAGAGATATTTGTCTTTCTTTAAAGGGAAAAGGCTAAGTATGTGTTCTTCATTATCTTATGGGATTTTCTAAACACTTATCTAGTGGATTTGCTTTGGTTAAATGAAGCTTTTGTTGAGTTTTCTTTGTGCTTTGTGATGGACTTCTCTTACTCTTTCTTCTTCTTTAGAAATAGTGACATGAGAAGATTATGTCATTGTTTTCACTTTACTTGCCTTTTGAAATGAGCAAAATTCATGTTTAGGATTTTGGGATGCTTGTTAGAAGAAGATTTAATTATAAATATGATGGTTTTCACTTGCACTTCATTTACATTATAACAAGGGTCCGTTGTAGTGTTATAATTTGTTGTAATTTCAATGATCCTAAAGACGGTGTAATTCTCAACAAAGTGGAACCACATTCAAATTCTAAGGATGTTGACATTCATGGGAGTTGAGTGCAAATAAATAGGGAAATATACTTTGATGGGCGTAGAATTGGAGATTTTAGGGTGACAGACTAAAATCCCTAGTTTGGTCCTAGGTTTTGGAAACTGAAGCGGAGATGTTAGCCCTCAGGCGAGGGGAACGTGTGAGCTCCAAAGTGAGAATCAGTATCCTCCCTGCATAGCCACTGATTCAATAAACATGCATAGGAATAATCAATGTTCTTTATGCCTGGACCAAAGGACAAAGAATAGAAGTGCTCCTATTTGGCATATACAATATTTAGTGCATCTCATTCACTTACATTATCCAATTCATTACATAAGAATAATAGTTTTTAATATCTCAAAATTATCCAAACTAATTCATTCATAAAGGGTTATCTTTAGAATTAATATTTACATTTAGGAGTAGTTATTAGTTGTGTTAAACTTAAGACTTACATTTAGGAGTATCTATTAGTAAAACCTCATAAATTGCACTTCCAAACTAAGGACTAATACTAGTAGATTAGAATTTGACTAAGGACCTCTAACCTCGCTTCCCTGTGGGATCAATAAACGAGACTCCACTAGTGCCGTGTATTACTTGAGCGATACGTATACTTGCGTTTGAAATTGTGACTTTACAAAATTATAATAAATATATAAATCTGGGTTCATAAATTCTTGCATATTAAAAGTTGCATCAAGTTTTGGCGCCATTGCAGGGGATTTAAATCTTCTAGCAGCAGTGTCAAATTCTTGTATTTTTAGGTATATAAAAGTCGCGGTCAAGCTTTTGGCGCCATTGCCGGGGAGGTTTATAGTGGTCAGTATTCCCGCATGTCATGCGGGTGACCCGGGTTTGATCCCTGGCAACGGCGCCAAAAACTTGATCGCGACTTTATATATGCTTAAAAATATAAGTATTTCATACTGCTGCTAAAAAATTTAATTCCTCAGCAACTGTACCAAAACTTAATAACAGTTATAGATTCAATAAATATGGATGTAATAAATGACACCAAAAACTTAACAACGGTTATAGATTCGAAGTCACACTTATCAACGCAAGTATACGTATCGCTCAAGTAATAATGGGCTCTAATGGAGTCATAGATATTGATCCCATTTCACACTTATCAACGCAAGTATACGTATCACTCAAGTAATATAGGGCTCTAATGGAGTCTTAGATATCTATCCCACAGGGAGTAGATTAGAACTTAATAATGGTTATAGATTCGATAAAGATGTATATATAAAATATTCAATAATGGTAAAGTCACACTTATCAATGGAAGTATACGTATCGCTCAAGTAATATAGGGCTCTAATGGAGTCCTAGATATCGATCCCACAGGGAGTAATATTAGAACTACAAACTAAGATTTTAGAAAAGCAATACATTAATCACAACAACGAAGTTCAATTTACTTATCTATCACTAATAGACAATTGAAAATAAATATGTAATTTAAATAACTATTAAATAACTAATTATACTAATGAAGATTCAAATGTGATATTCAATATATAAGAAAGCAACCTTCTCCTTGTCAAGAAATTATAGTGAATGGATAAAGTGAATCTGTTCAAATTATATTGTGCCAAATAGGAGCATAGCTATTCTCTACCTTTTGGTCCAGGCATAAAGAACATTGACTAATCTTACACTTGTTTACTAAATCTGCGGTTAGGCTGGGAGGATACCAACTCTCACTTCGGAGCTCCCACGTTCCCCTCGCTTGAGGGCTAGCATCTACACTTCAGCACCCAAACAATAGAACCAAATTGAGGAATTTAGTCTCTCACTATAAAATCTCCAATTCTACGCCTAATAATTTTATTTTCCTATTTATTTGCACCCAACTTCCAAGGCCTTTGACNTAATCGTAACAACAAAATTCAGTTTGCTTATCTATCACTAATAGGCAATTGAAATAAATATGTAATTTTTGTAATAACTCTTAAATAACTAATTATACTAATGAGGTTTTCATGTGATATTTAATATATAAGAAAGCATCCTTCTCCTTGTCAAGAAATTATAGTGAATGAATAAGGTGAATCAGTTCTAGTTGTGTTGTGCCAATATGGAGCATACCTATTCTTTACCCTCAGGTCCAGGCATAAAGAATATTGACTAATCCTACGCTTGTTTTCTAAACCTGTGCCTAGGCTGGGTGGATACCGGCTCTCACTTCAGAGCTCCCACGTTCCCCTCACCTGAGGGCTAACATCTACACTTCAGCACCGACTCTCACTTCGGAGCTCCCACGTTCCCGCCTAAGGGCTAACATCTACACATCAGCACCCCGGATCTCACTTCGGAGCTCCCATGTTCCCCTCGCCTGAGGGCTAACATCTACACTTCAGCACCCATGATAGGATTGAATTGGGGATTTTAGTCTATCACTCTAAAATCTCCAATTCTAAGCCCGATAATTTTATTTCCCTATTTCAATTGAGGATTTTAGTCTGTCACTCTAAAATCTCCAATTCTACGCCCGATAATTTTATTTCAAGTTGGGGATTTTAGTCTGTCACCCTAAAATCTCCAATTCTACGCCCGATAATATTATTTCCCTATTTATTTGCACCCAACTTCCAAGGGCTTTGACCTCTCTGAATCTTGGATGTAATCTTCACTTTAGTTGTAAAACTCAACATATTTTAACAAATCAATTGGCCAGATTGAAAGTAAATTAAGATCGAAGTGAAAAGATCATCACAATTTCTTAAACANAGTGAAAAGAACATCACAATTTCTTTAACATTTTCATGACTTCACACATTCAAATCACCATTTTAAAAATCTCAAGACAAGGAGAAAGACAGAGAAAACTACTCAGATCTCATGGGAAAAATACAACAGAATTCTTATATAAAAGCAAAGTCATACAAACAACAAAATAAATGCACTTATCTCTAATTTCTCCCCAAGAAAACTCCTCGAAGTTTCTCTGAATCTCTTCCTTTCTTAACAACACACAAAATTCCTCTTCGAAGCGGCAAGGAGGAAGAAATCACTCACTTTCCTTCCAATCTTACAATCTCTTGAAGAATTCCTCACATTCTAGTAAATTATCTATACAGTAATGGAACCTCTCTAACCTCTAGGACCTCTAGAGTTCCTCCCAGCTCTCCCAATTTTCGGCCAAAATCTTCTTTTAAAGTTGTGGATGAGCTTTCCCAAGAGTTTCCTAAGCATCCCTTCAAAATTTGTCCTCATCTAAAGTCTAGTTGCACATAACCGCCGAGCTCGCCATCGGTGGCCTCGAGGGCGCCGCCGACGAACCTTCTTACTGAATTAATTCTGGAGTCTTGGAAAAATCTCATCGTTGGTGTGGTCGATGGCGCCGTCGGTGCCCTATTTCAATTCTTCACATTTTGGCCCTTTTCGCTCCAAATTCGCTCCTTTTTGCATCTTTTTGCTCCAATGATCCTATTTCATCATTCCTACAACAAAACATCAAAAATGCTTTTCTTTAAAGTGCAATATCATCAAAAATAGTATAAAATAGGTATGAAAATCTCAACATATTTTCCTGTGGTCAAAATCCCCCAAACTTAACTATTACTTGTCCTGAAGTAAATTTAGTACTACCGAAAAATTATGATCTATTGTAGTAAAGTTGTAATTCAAAAATACTATAATTTTGATTTAGATAAATATCATAGTGAGATTTTCAGAAAAAATTCAAGTAATTAATTTAACTCTGTAGCCACAAGATTATCTAGTCATCAAGTTTAAGTGTTCTAGTCTTCTATTCATTTCAAGAATGATTATATGTTGCAATATTAAGTCACTTAGAATATTCAAGATGATAGGAATTTCATGAGAACACTACTAGTAAAATAATACTAAGTCACTTAGAATATTCAAATGATAGGAACTTCATGAGAACACTACTAGTAAAAGATCTATTCTATAATATAAGCTCAAGAATGTATTTAGATTTTTTCCTTTAGTTAAGTCCAGTGAAGCCAATTTTTTATTAGGCATATCCTCAAGCTTCTCCTCACTTTTATATTTTTTTTCTTTCTTTTCTTTTTTTCATTCGGATTGCTTTCAATCCTATATATTTTTCTTTTCTTTTCAGGGATTTTTGTCAATCTTTTCTTTTCCTTTTTCAAGTGAGGATTACTATATCTGGATAGCCTTTAATGATATTGAACATCACTTTTCTTTCCCTAAATTTGAAACTCAAAGCATTCCTTTACCTTATAAATATTTCATAGTTTTTACATCATTGAGCCCCAATCTTTTCTTCTCAAATGAATTTCCAGATTCTTAATACTTCAAAATATAAGTATAAAACTAAAACATTAAACAAGCACAATATTTCCTAACACAACCACAATACTACATAAAAGAATTACAATTAAAATGTCAAAATAAAAAAAAAAAATCACATTACATTACAAAATACTACTCAACATCTATTATACTACACATGTAAATTTAACTATAACACTAATTTTATAACAACTATTAAAAATCATCCAAGTACAACATAATAATAAAAATGAAAGTACAAAAACACATAAAAATTCATTTCTACTACAAAAGATCACAGAAATAAAAGTACAAATACAAGTACATCAATTACATTCAAATATCAAAATCTCAAACTATGTCTTCATCTCCTTGATCAGCAGGTGGATTGGGGTGATACTGAATATATCGGGGGCACTCAGGGAAAGTAACATCAGGCTCACCTCTATAGTGTTGAGCCTGGCCTTCATAGTAAGCTACCTCAAAATTTGAATGCCTTTGGAGGTACTCTCTATCATAATCATGTCGACGTTCTAAACCTCCCATCCTTTCATTTATTAATTCTGTACTCTTTTGCTGCAAGGTCAACTCATTCATCAAGTCAGTTAGAGTAGGGGAGCTAGAAGGTGGAAGGTCATAACTTGTAGAGGGGACATCTATACTAGTAGAAGGTTTTTGACTCCTACTTCAAGTTCTCCATTTCTCATGGGATTCATAAGTTTTTAAATTGGCCTTACTAATGGGTTTCATAGGATAAACCCATTCTTCATGTCCAGTTTCCACTCCAGAAAGTTGGCAAAGTGCATAAATAAGGCCAGGATGTCCTAGACCTCCACTTGTCTCACTCCTTGCCGTAGTCATTATATTCTTAAAAATAATTCTCCCCACATTTATAGTTCTTTATCTCTAGTTGCCTCACTATGGTGATAAGTCGATAACAGAGTAGAATAAATAAAATAGTACCATGCCTTAGAGGTGGCATTCAGCATGGAAGTAGAAAAATTTACCCGTTTTCATTGTTTGATCTTCCACGTTCATTTCCCATCAGTGAGAAAGTTATTCACATCATTCAGGGGGTCTTCCATCGTACTAAAGGATTCATAATGATAGCTATAAGAGTCTGGGACTTCGTAAAAGGTGTTGATGTGGGCCGCATTAAATTCAACCGGAAATCCCCGCACTTAAACGATTCCATCTTCAGAGTAGATTACGTTGGCGTAGATTTCTTTCACAATATTTGCATCAGCTTTATTGGTGGTGTAACAAAAGTTTTCCCACCTCCGCTCGGCAAAAATTCGTTCAATTTCTCCTCGTAGACTCTCAAAACTAGATCTTGTATACACTTCCCTCCTTTAAATATTGAAGTGAATCTTGATTGAGCCATTGCATTGACAAAAAGTGAGTTGTCGAACTCAATTCGTCTCTTTTTACGTGGAGCCATTTCAATCTAATCAATTATAGAAAAATTCTAAAATATACTTCAAATATGCAAATAATGGCTTCCAAAAGTAATTCTATGAGTTCAAAACTAAGCTGCATGAATTTTTTCCCGAAATTTTCTTTTCATTCTCAATTTTTTCGGATCTCCTCAATGTGGAAGAAATCAATGGTGAAAATCAAATATTTTTAACTTAGAGTGAAGCTCTTACCTAGAGATAATCAAATCCAGTGTCAAAAAGCTTGAAATTGCCTCCCAATTCAAGATCTCTCGGACCCTGGGTCAAAAATTACATTTTTAGGAGGAAGGGGATGATGAATAGTGGTGGTTGACTGATCAAAATTGCGGTTAAAGATGTTTTTTCACGATCTCGCCGTCGGTGGGGTCGATGGCGCCATCAGCGTGCTCTATTGAAATTTAAACAGAACTCTTGGGAAAAATCTGTCGTCGGAGGCATCGAGGGCTCCATCGGCGGGCTATTTTGATTTTGGTTCAATTCTCAGATTTTTGTAATTTCGAACAATTTCAAGCCTCAACAACATCCATTCAATCATTATAGACATAATTTTAAGTTACTAAATGATGTACTTTTCACAAATAAACTTTCACAACACAAAACATCACATTTATATATAAATTATAAGGGGTGCAACATACATTACATAACACACCTAAGTTTGTTATTTTCTCAACCTCAATACATTAATTCACTCAAAATGTTGAAAACAAAACATCCTATGCTTAGTCTCAACTATACAGAGATCTAAAAGCATAATTCTAAAACAAAACAAATGCAAAGTTCAGATTACATAGACAGATAGGTAGTAATACAAATCTATTATTCATCAGATTCAGTACTAGATTCTCCTCTGAGATCACCTATTGATTGCAAATGAATGAAGAGATTGTAGAAGGGTCGGAATGGAAATTCTTTAGTAGAATCTTTTTTTATCAATTTCATCCTCCTTATCAGCCGTATCAAACTATCTTCTAAATGTCCAGGGTGATCAAAATGTTCTTTCATCCTCCAGTCTAGATGACCGAAGAAATCAGAGATATTATTAATTACATTCATGACATTTTGTACTTCCTTCTCCAATTTCTTGATTCTGCACAAGATCACCAGAGTCTTATCAGGAATTAAGGGTTAAATTGACAGTGAACTATGCAATGATTGATTTAATATAATGGCCATGTCATTTTCATCTTCAAAAGCTGGGAATCTCTCAGATGGCTCCAAAGGCTTCCAAGGTAGAAGTACCTTTTCCCCATTTTCGTAGGACACTTGGAACTGACTACAAAGTGAGAAATTTATGAAAGGGTGTCTAAGCCCATAAGTTGATCCTTGAACGATCATGCCCAAAACCGACTTCACAATTATATAGTAACAGTATGTCTACAGAAAAATTCCAAAATATACTTCAAATATGCAAATAATGGCTTCCAAAAGTAATTCTAAGAGTCAACACTAAGCTCTATGAAATTCTTCTTAATATTTTCTTCACATTCTCAAATTTTTTGCATCTCCTCAATGTGGAATAAATCCATGGTGAAAAATAAATATTTTTAACTTGGAGTGAAGCTCTAACCTAGAGATGATCAAATCTGGTGTCAAAAAGCCTTGAAATCACCTCCGAATCCAAGATCTCTCAAGCCCTAGATTGGAAATTGCATTTTTAGGAGGAAGGAGATGATGAATAGTGGCAGTTGACTGGTCAAAACCATGGTTAAAGGTGTTTTTTTGCTCACCATCGGAAGGGTCGATGGCGCCGTCAGCGCGCTCTTTTGAAATTTAAATAGAACTCTCGGGAAAAATCTGTTGTCGGCGTCGTCGAGGGCGCCGTCAGTGGGCTCTATTGATTTTGGTTCAATTCCCAGATTTTTGTGATTTTGATCAATTTCAAGTCTCAACGACATCCATTCAATCATTATAGACATAATTTTAAGTGACTAAATGATGTACTTATCACAAATAAACTTTCACAACACAAAAGATCACATTTATATATAAATTCCAAGGGCTACAATATACGTTACATAATGCACCTAAGTTTAGTATTTTCTCAACCTCAATACATTAATTCAGTGTCGTAATCCAAGCCACAACACTCAAAATGGTGAAAACAAAACATCCTATGCTTAGTATCAATTATACAGAGATCTAAAAGCATAATTCTAAAATAAAGAAAATGCAAAGTTCAAATTACATAGACAGACAGGTAGTAATATAAAACTACTATTCATCAGATTCATTACTAGATTCTCCTTTGAGATCAACCATTGATTGCACATGAACGAAGAGGTTGTAGAAGGGTCGGAATAAAAATTCTTCAGTAGAATCCTCTTCTATCAATTTCATCCTCCTCATCAGTCGTATCAAACTATAAAACGTCCAGAGTGCTCAAAATGTTCTTTCATCCTCTAGTCAAGATGATTGAAGAAATCAGAGATAGAGTGAGAAAAATGTTCTTTCATCCTCCAGGCTAGATGATCGAAGAAAGCAGAGATATTATTAATCGCATTCAAGACATTTTGTAATTCCTTCTCCAATTTCTTGATTCTGCGCAGGATCACCAGAGTCTTATCAGGAATTAAGGGTTGAACTAGCTGTGAATTCTTAGATGGTTGATCTACTATAATGGCCATATCATTTTCATCTTCAAAAGCTGGGAATCTCTCAGTTGGGTCCAAAGGCTTCCAAGGTAGAAGTTCCTTTTCCCAATTTTTGTAGGACAATTGGAACGGACTGCACAATGAGAAAATTGTGGAAGGGTGTCCAAGCCCATAAGTTGATCCATGAACGATCAGGCCCAAAAAGACTTCACAATTATTTAGACTCAATATCAATTACAATTCCCTTTGGATGCAGTAATTCAAAATGGCACTTTCTTTAGAAACTTTACCGATCTTCATTGCCCCTTTGGATGCAGTATTAAAAATAGTACTTTCTTTAGAAACTTTACCGATCTTCACTGTCGGTAACAGTTTTGCAAAAATAAAAAAGTGCCAGTATTTCAAAACGGGATTTAGGTGTGTCGCAGAAAAACTAACATACCCATTCTCAGTCGTCAGTTTCGTCCGTTAAATACTGGTAAATTTCATTCATTTGGTTTCTTGTTGGGACGAAGTTAGAATAGTGGTAGATAGGAATGTTCTCGATCATGTATAATTCATTGATCCGTTTATGAGTGAAAGTGATCCATCTACCTCACACATAAACGACTCCCTGGTTGATTCCGTGCAAATTCACATAAAATTCTTTTACCACAGCAGCAACCACGGTGGCGGTAGTATAACAAAACACTTCCCATCTTCGCCGCACTATCATCTCTTCAATTGTCGTCGAGGGATTATTCAATCTACAATTTACAAATCCTTGTTCCTTGATCAATCTTTTTTTCGTCAGTAACTTGTTGAAGATTCGCTGCGCTTCCGCACTAATAAACTTTTATCGATTGAAAACTCGCATTATAGGATTATCAGGGGAATTGGATGCCACATGAATGAATTTGGTGGAGTTTCACTTCATTTTTGGGGGAATATGACTTAAGAATTGAATTTGGAAGTTTAAAATGGTAACTCCCGCCCAAAAATCGCCATTCAAACTCCCGAAACCACCATCTCACCGGTCTCGCTGTCGGCGGGGTCGATGGCGCCGTTGACAAGCCTTTGTATTTATTTTTTCTGGACTCTCGAGAAAAACCCACCATTGGTGGCGTTAAGGGCACCGTCGGTGCCTAAGGCAAAAATTGTACAGTTTTTCTCTAGTCCGAAAACGTTCCAATTTTTCTCTATGGATCCAATTGTTATGATGATTTAAGGGTAAATAAGAGTAGGAGAGCTTAATACTACCACAAACTAACAATAATTTCAAATAAAAATTTCTATAATCAAATTAAAATCAAAGATAACTATGGGTTGCCTCCTATAAAGTGCTTGGTTTAACCTCGTTAGCCCGACCTATTCAAATGTTATTACGGTTGATTGATCATTAAAATCTCTTTAAAATTTATTCTTTTACCCTCAAAATATGATTTTAATCTGTGTCCATTTACTTTAAATCTATTTCCAGTTTTTTTATCGTCAATTTCAACAGCTCCGTAAGTTTAAACTTGAGTCACAGTAAAGGTTCCTAACCAACGAGACTTCAATTTCCCACGGAATAACTTCAGCCTAGTGTTGTAAAGCAAAACTTTTTGTCCTGGTTCAAAGTTGTTTTGGTTAATCTTCTGATCATGCAATAACTTTAGTTTTTCCTTATAAATTCTGTCATTATCAAAGATTCATTTCCTAATTCTTCCAATTCATTTAATTGTAACAATCTCTTCTTACCAGCATTTTTCAAATTATAATTGAATTCTTTAATCGCCCAATATTGGTAAGTGACAAGTTTTTCCAAAAATCAGTCTGTAATGAGTCATTCTAATAGGATTCTTATAAGCAATCTTGTAAGTCCATAATACGGTATCCAGTCTAGTGGACCAATCTAGTCCACTAGGGTTTACAGTCTTTTCAAGTATTTGTTTATTCTCTCTATTAGAAACTTCAGCTACCCCACTGGTTTGAGGATGATAGACAGTAGAGATTCTATGAATAATATTAAAATTCTCTGCCAATCTCTGAATATATTTAATCCTAAAATGGGATCCTCCGTCAGTGATAATCATTCTAGGCATTCCGTATCTAGTGAAAATATTTTTCANCACAGGGAATAACTTCAGCCTTGTATTATAAAGCAAAACTTCTTGTCCTAGTTTAAAGTTCTTCTGGTTAATCTTTCGATCATGCCATAACTTTAGTCTCTCCTTATAAATTTTATCGTTATCATAAGATTCATTTCTTAATTCTTCCAATTCATTTAATCTCCTTATAAATTTTGTCGTTATCATAAGACTCATTTCTTAATTCTTCCAATTCATTTAATTGTTTCTTATAAATTCTGTCGTTATCATAAGACTCATTTCTTAATTCTTTCAATTCATTTAATTGTAAACTTATAAATTCTATCGTTATCATAAGACTCATTTCTTAATTCTTCCAATTCATTTAATTGTAACAATCTCTTCTTACAGCATCTTTCAAATTATAATTGAATTCTTTAATCGCCCAATATGCTTTATGCTCCAATTCTTACAAGCATCTTTCAAATTATAATTGAATTCTTTAATCGCCCAATCTGTCATTATCATAAGACTCATTTCTTAATTCTTCCAATTCATTTAATTATAACAATCTCTTCTTACCACATCTTTCAAATTATAATTGAATTCTTTAATCGCCCAACACTCCTTATAAATTTTGTCGTTATCATAAGACTCATTTCTTAATTCTTCCAATTCATTTAATTGTTTCTTATAAATTCTGTCGTTATCATAAGACTCATTTCTTAATTCTTTCAATTCATTTAATTGTAAATTACCACTTCTTTCAAATTTTAAGAATTCTTTAATCGCCCAATATGCTATATTCTCCAATTCTACTGGTAAGTGACAAGTCTTTCCACAAATCAGTCTGTAAGGAGTCATTCTAATAGGAGTTTTATAAGCAGTCTTGTAAGCCCATAATGTGGTATCTAGACTAGTGGACCAATCTAGTCTACTAGGGTTCACAGTCTTCTCAAGTATTTATTTAATCTCTCTATTAGAAACTTCAGCTAACTCACTAGTTTGAGGGTGATAGNTGCCAATATGCTTTATGCTCCAATTCTACTGGTAAGTGACAAGTCTTTCCTAAAATCAATCTGTAAGGATTCATTCCAATAGGAGTTTTATAAGCAGTCCTGTAAGCCCATAATGCTGTATCCAGTCTAGTAGACCAATATACTCTACTAGGGTTTACAGTCTTTTCAAGTATTTGTTTAATCTCTCTATTAGTAACTTCAACTAACCCACTAGTTTGAGGATGATAGGTAGTAGAGATTATATGATTAATATTAAATTTTTTTTCCAATCTCAAAATGTATCTATTCCTAAAATGGGATCCTCCATCAATGATAATCATTCTAGGCATTCCGTATCTAGTGAAAATATTTTTCATTAAAAACCTTGAAACACTTAACGTGACAACGAGGTAAAGCTTGTCCTTCAATCCATTTAGAAATGTAGTCTACTGTAATTAATATATATAAGTTCCCAAATGAAGGAATAAATGGTCCCATGAAATCTAATCCCCAAACATCAAAGATCTCAACTTCTAACATGAAATTCAGAGGCATTTCATTTCTCCTAGATATATTTCCTACTCGTTGACATCAATCATAAGTTTTTATGTATCTATAAACATCTCTAAAGATATTAGGCCAACAAAATCCAGCTAATAAAATTTTATAAGCAATTTTATCAATCCTAAAATGTCCTCCAAATTTAAAATCATGACATTTCTAAATGATTAGCTCAGTTTCTTCATAAGGTGCACATTTTCTCATAATCATATCCTTACATTGTTTATATAAATAAGACTCATCCCAAAAATAGGCTTTTGTATCACGAATGAATTTATTTTGTTCTTGCAATGTCAACATAAGTGGCAAAATATCACTTAAATTGTAGTTAACAATATCAGCATACCATGGTATTTTCACTCATTAATATTATAAAGTTGTTCATCAGGAAAATTGTGTGTAATTTCATTGTCGGTGTCAGATAATTCATGGTTTTCTAATCTCGACAAATGATAACAAGTTTAATTATCAGTTCCCTTTTTATCAATAATCACAAGATCAAATTCTTGCATCAAAATTATCCATCTATTCAACCTTGGTTTGGCATCCTTCTTTTGCATTAGATATTTAATAGTAGAGTCATCAGTGTGCACAACACATTTAGCTCCAATTAAGTAAGATCTAAATTTTTCCAAACCATGCACAATGGCCAGTAACTCTTTTTCAGTAACAATATAGTTAATTTGTGCATCATTAAGAGTTTTGTGGTATATAACTTTAAAAATATTTTCATACCTTTGTCCAAGGACAGCTCCAATAGCATAATCACAATGACTAGTAACTCTTTTTCAGTAACAGTATAGTTAATTTGTGCATCATTAAGAGTTTTACTAGCGCTTAAAAAAATTTCATACCTTTGTCCAAGAACAGCTCCAATAGCATAATCACTAACATCACACATCAGTTCAAAATAATCTTTTCATACCTTTGTCCAAGAACAGCTCCAATAACATAATCACTAGCATCACACATCAGTTCAAATGTTCCCAGTTATGTGAAACTATAATAGGGGCTGTGATTAATTTTTTCTTTAATTACTCAAAGGCTTTAGTTAGGTGAAACTATAATAGGGGTTGTGATTAATTTTTCCTTTAATAACTCAAAGGCATCAAGGACTGCTCCAATAGCATAATCACTAGCATCACACATCAGTTCAAATGGTTTCTCCCAGTTAGGTAAAACTACAATAACATAATCACTAGCATCGCACATCAGTTCAAATGGTTTCTCCCAGTTAGGTGAAACTATAATAAAGGGTCGTGATTAATTTTTCTCTTAATAACTCAAAGACATTTAAATAGCTTTCAGTAAACTCAAATTTCTTGTCCTTTTCTAAAATGTGATTAATTTTTCTTTTAACAACTCAAAGGCATTTAAACAGCTTTCAGTAAATTCAAATTTCTTATCCTTTTCTAAAAGTTGGCATGGTTTGGTAATTTTTGAAAAATCTTAGATAAAACACCCGTAAAAAACCAACATGTCCAAGAAAACTCCTAACCTCTCTTACATTAGTAGGAGGTTTTAGTTTAGATATGTAAAATCCAACATGTCCAAGAAAACTCCTAACCTTTCTTACATTAGTAGGAGGTGTTAGTTTAGATATAATTGAATTTTTGCAGGGTCAGCTTCCATACCATCTTCCAAAATTTTATGCCCTAACACAATTCCTCCTGCAACCATAAATTATTTGCAGGGTCTGCTTCCATACCATCTTCCAAAATCTTATGTCCTAACACAATTCCTCCTTCAACCATAAATTGACATTTCTCCCAATTCAGAACCAAATTAGTTCTTTCGCATAACTCCAAAACTTTTTTAAGGTAATTTAAGAATGTTTCAAATGATGTTCCAAATACAGAGAAATCGTCCATAAATACTTCCAATCCATCATGAATTAACTTGCTAAATATAGACATCATACATCTCTGGAATGTTGCAAGTGAATTACATAATCCAAAAGGCATTCTTTGAAAAGCAAAAGTTCCAAAAGGACTAGTAAATGTTGAAAAGGCATTCTTCGAAAAGCAAAAGTTCCAAAAGGACTAGTAAATGTTGTCTTTTCTTGACAGGAACAATAGGAATTTGATGGTAGCTGGTATATCCATCTAAAAAATAAAAATATTTGTGCCTAGCAAGTCTAATATGAAGTTGATGGTAACCGGTATATCCATCTAAAAAGCAAAAATATTTGTGCCCAGCAAGTCTACTCTAAAAGCAAAAGTTCCAAAAGGACTAGTAAATGTTGTCTTTTCTTGATCCTCAGGAGCAAAAAAAATTTGATGGTAACTGGTATATCCATTAAAAACAAAAATATTTGTGCCCAGCAAGTCTATCTGCTATTTGGTCTAAAAAGGGTAAAGGGAAGTGATCTTTCCTGGTGGCAGTGTTTAATTTTATATAATCAATAAATACACCACCCAGTAACTGGTTTGATAGGTATTAATTCATTATTTTCTTTTACCTCAACAGTCACTCCTCCTTTCTTAGGAACACAATGAATTGGACTTACTCACGCACTCTCTGAAATAAGATATATAATTTTGGTGTCTAACCATTTCAAAATTTCCTTCTTAACTACTTCTTTCATCATTGAATTTAATCTCCTTTGTGTATCAACTCTTGGTTTATACTGTTCATCTAGTATAATTCTGTGCATATAGATCGAATGACTGATTCCCTTAATATCAGCTAATGTAACTACTTCTTTCATCATTGGATTTAATCTCCTTTGTGGATCAACTCTTGGTTTATATTGTCCACTTCTTTCATTATAGGGTTTAATCTCCTTTGTGGATCAACTCTTGGTTTATATTGTTCATCAATTCTTTCATCATTGGGTTTAATCTCCTTTGTGGATCAACTCTTGGTTTATATTGTTCATCTAGCATAATTCTGTGCAGAGTTTAATCTCCTTTATGGATCAACTCTTGGTTTATATTGTTCATCTAATATAATTCTGTGCATACATATCGAATGACTGATTCCTTTAATATCAGCTAAGGTCCAACCAAAAACTTTCTTATATCTTTTTAATGACTGATTCCCTTAATGTCAGCTAAGGTCCAACCAAAAGCTTTCTTATATCTTTTCAATGTATCTAACTTTAATCTCTTTTGTGGATTAACTCTTGGTTTATATTGTTCATCTAATATAATTTTGTGCATACAAATTGAAGGACTGATTCTTTAATATCCACTAAGGTCCAACCAAAAGCTTTCTTATATATTTTCAATGTATCTAACAATTTTTGTTCTTGTGTATCGGCTAGGGTCCAACCAAAAGCTTTCTTATATCTTTTTAATGTATCTATTAGTTTTTGCTTTTGCAAATCATTTAAATCTGAAGATATAATCACAGGTAATGTAGATGAGTCTCCCAGAAACACATACTTTAAGTGGTCAGGCAATATTTTCAACTCAAGTTCAGGTGATTTTATAATTGACGGAACTAGATTCTTATCAGCATTTTCTGTAATATCCAGCATCTCAAATCTTTCCTGAACATAATCTAATTCTTCATTTTCTAATTCGTCCAAAATAATTTCATCACTCTTTTCAAATTGTTCTTTCTCTTCAAAATTTTCTTTAAAATGTTCATTCAATAGACGTTCACTAATTTCCATGCGAAAACATTCATTATCTCTTTCAACAGCAGAGTATTTCATAGATATTTACTCTCATATTTAATTCTCCTTTTTGAACATCTACCATTAACTCTCATATTTAATTCTCCTTTTTGAACATCTATCATAGCTTTTCTAGTAGCTAAAAATGTTAACTCTCATAGTTAATTCTCTTTTTTGAACATCTATCATAGATTTTCTAGTAGCTAAAAATGGCCCCCCTAAAATGATAGGTATTTCTTTATCTTCCTCCATATCTAAAATAATGAAATCCACAGGAAAGATAAATTTATCCACCTTTACTAACACATCTTCTATAACTCCCTTAGGATATGTAACTGAACAATTTGCTAACTGAAGAGTTACAGAAGTAGGTGAGACTTCTCCTAATCCTAATCTTTTGAAAATTGTGCTAATTGATTACAGAAGTAGGTGAGACTTCTCCTAATCCTAGTCTTTTGAAAATTGATAGAGGCATAAGGTCTAAAACTCCCTTAGGATATGTAACTGATCGGTCTGCTAATTGAAGAGTTACAGAAGTAGGTGAGAGCTTAGTCTTTTGAAAATTGATAGAGGCATAAGGTTAATACTGGCTCCCAAATCACATAAAGCGATAATTGAAGAGTTACAGAAGTAGGTGAGACTTCTCCTAATCCTAGTCTTTTGAAAATTGATATAGGCATAAGATTAATGCTGGCTCCCAAATCACATAAAGCTCTTCCATAAAATTTTTCATCGATATGTAAGATTAATGCTGGCTCCCAAATCACATAAAGCTCTTCCATAAAATTTTTCACCGATAGCAAAGAGTTACAGAAGTAGGTGAGACTTCTCCTAATCCTAGTCTTTTGAAAATTGATAGAGGCAGCGCTAACTAACGAGTTACAGAAGTAGGTGAGACTTCTTCTAATCCTAATCTTTTGAAAATTGATAGAGGCATAAAATTAATGTTGGCTCCAAAATCACATAAGGCTCTTCCATAGAATTTTTCATCGATAGCACACGGTATAGTGAAACTGACAGGATCTCTTAATTTTTCAGGAAGCTTTTTCTGAATAATTACACTACACTCTTCACTAAGTGCAACAGTTTTGTTATCCACGAATTTCCTTTTCTTGTTCAAAATATCTTTCATTAATTTAACATAATTGGGCATTTGCTCTAAAGCTTCTATGAAGGGAATATTTACCGTTAACTTCTTAAGAATTTCTAAAAATTTGGAGAATTGTTTATTTTCTTTGTGTTGCTTCAATCTTTAAGGAAACGGTGGTGGAGGTTTCTCCACAGTAATCTTCATTGGTGTAAATGGANACGAATTTCCTTTTCTTGTTCAAAATATCTTTCATTAATTTAACATAATTGGGCATTTGCTCTAAAGCTTCTATGAAGGGAATATTTACCGTTAACTTCTTAAGAATTTCTAAAAATTTGGAGAATTGTTTATTTTCTTTGTGTTGCTTCAATCTTTAAGGAAACGGTGGTGGAGGTTTCTCCACAGTAATCTTCATTGGTGTAAATGGATATTCTAAGTCTGGGTATTCATGATCCTTGTCTTTGTCAGTATCCACTTTCTCTTTTTCAGTTTGTATTTCTTTTTGCACTCTTGTCTCCAATTCTTTTCCAGTTCGTAATTGTATCGCTTATATCTGTTCTTTTTCTTGATCTTTAGGATTTGGTTCCACAGTACTAGGAAAATTTCCTAATGTTTCGTTACTAAACGCAGTAGCGATATGCCCTAATTTATTTTCAATATTCTTAATAGCAGTTCCTTGATTTTGTAATTGATTTCCTTGAATTTGTAATTGTTTTTCAATATTCTTAATAGCAGTTCCTTGATGTTGTAATTGATTTCCTTGAATCTGTAATTGCTTGATTCTATAACTGTTGACCCATGTTTAATATCAGTTCTTCCATAGACAACTTCTTCTCCTTAATTTGAGTGTTCTTAATAGCAGTTCCTTGATTTTGTAATTGATTTCCTTGAATTTGTAATTGATTTCCTTGGTTGACCCATGTTTCATATCAGCTCTTCCATAGACAACTCCTCCTTAATTTTAGTGTTTTAAGTTACATTTTGGAGGATAAGAAGGTCTATAGTTAACATTTTCTTGGTTGGATGAATTTCCTAATGGGTTCATTGGGTTGTTCGCCCATTGTTGATTTGTAGAAGAATTTTTATTCCAATTAAAATTTAGATGATTCTTCCAACCAGGGTTGTTTTCTCATTGTTGATTTGTAGAAGAATTGTTATTCCAATTAAAATTTGGATGATTNATTAAAAACACTTTTAGCGTCACAACGAGGTAAAGCTTGCGCTTAAATCCACTTATAAATGTAGTCTACTGCAATTAATATATATAAGTTCCCAAATGAAGGAATAAATGGTCCCATACTTAGAAACATAGTCTACTACAATTAATATATATAAGTTCCCAAATGAAGGAATAAATGGTCCCATAAAATCTCCAAACATCAAAGATCTCAACTTCTAACATGAAATTCAGAGGCATTTCATTTCATTGAGATATATTGCCTACTCGTTGACATTGATCACAAGTTTTTATGTATTTATAAACATCCCGTCCCCAAACATCAAAGATCTCAACTTCCAATATGAAATTTAGAGGCATTTCATTTCTTCTAGCCAAACATCAAAGATCTCAACTTCTAACATGAAATTCAGAGGCATTTCATTTCTTCTAGATCCCATAAAATCTAATCCCTAAACGTCAAAGATCTCAACTTCTAACATGAAATTCAGAGGCATTTCATTTCTTCTAGATATATTGCCTTCTCGTTGACATCGATCACAAGTTGTTATATATTTATAAACATCTCTAAAGATAGCAGGCCAATAAAATCCAGCTTGTAAAATTTTATAAGCAGTTTTATCAATCCCAAAATGTCCTCCAAATTTAGAATCATGACATTTCTGAATGATCATCTCAGTTTCTTCATAAGGTACACATCTTCTCATAATCAGATCCTTACATTGTTTAAATAAATAAGGCTCAACCAAAAAATATTCTTTTGCATTATGAATTAATTTCCTTTG
The DNA here is from genome assembly GCA_002079205.1 of Phalaenopsis hybrid cultivar. Classification (NCBI taxonomy): domain Eukaryota; kingdom Viridiplantae; phylum Streptophyta; class Magnoliopsida; order Asparagales; family Orchidaceae; genus Phalaenopsis; species Phalaenopsis hybrid cultivar. The sequence goes on from JXCR01134621.1 coordinate 27,464, forward strand.
TTGTTGCAGTGTCAGCATAGGTGGCAGAATATCACTTACAATATAGTTAACAATATGAGCATACCATGGTATTTTCCACTCATTAATATTACAAAGTTGTTCATCAGGGAAACTGTCTGTAATTTCATTATCAGTGTGAGATAATTCATGGTTTTCTAATCTTGAAAAATGATCAGCAATTTGATTATCAGTTCTCTTTCTATCAATAACCACATGATCAAATTCTTGCATCAAAAGTATCCATCTAATCAACCTTAGTTTAGCATCCTTCTTTTGCATTAGATATTTAATAAAAGAGTGATCAGTGAGCACAACACATTTAGATCTAATTAAATAAGATCTAAATTTATCTAAAGCATACACAGTGGCCAGTAACTCTTTTTCAGTAACAGTATAATTAATTTGTGCATCATTAAGAGTTTTACTAGCGTNCAAGCATCGTATATTGACTCTCCATCAATCTGACAGAACAATGTTATGTCATTTCAAAGTTTAGCAGTTTTAGATGGAGGGAAGTATTTGGATAGAAATTTCTGTGAAAGTTCTCCCCAAGTTCTAATACCTCCTAGTACTAATGAAATTTAACCACATCTTAGCCTTATCCCTCAGTGAAAAAGGAAAAGTCTAAGTCTAACAGCATTGTTTGAGACTCTGTCATATTTAAAAGTAGCACACGGTTCTAAAAAACTAGCGAGGTGTAAATTAGGATCTTCATTTGGTGTACCTCAGAATTGATTATTTTGTACCATTTGGATAATAGCAGGTTTAAGCTCAAATGAATTAGCAGGTACATCAGGATTTTAGATAGATAAGTGAATTTCATCTACTGTAGGATTTGCATAATCTCGTAGGGGTCTAGGTTGGCGTTCATTCTCTATTCCTTGATTGTTCAGGTTGTTTTTCATTGTATTAGAATTTCTAGGTTCTCTTCTAAATCTTTTAATCTTTCTAACAGTGCATTCTAATTCCGCATCGTAGGGTATAAGATTTTCAGGTCCAAATTTACGCATTCAATTTGAAATCAGTACACAGTAATATAACTAACTAAATATGAAAATAAGTTACAATTCAAGTAAAATTTTTTTAATAATCCTAATTTATCTGTTACTCTAATTGTAATTTTTGCTTACTCACTTCCCCAGCAATGGCGCCAAAAACTTGACCGCAACTTTATATATGCTTAAAAATATAAGTATCTAATACTGCTGCTAAAAGATTTAATTCCTAAGCAATTGTACCAAAAATTAATAACACTATAGATTCGATAAATATGGATGCAATAAATATTCAATAATTATAAAGTCACACTTATCAACGCAAGTAAAAGTATCGCTCAAGTAATATAGGGCTCTAATGTAGTCCTAGATATCAATCCCACAGGGAGTAATATTAGAACTACAAACTAAGATTTTAGAAAAATAATGCTTTAATTGCAACAATAAAATTCAATTTGTCTATCTGTTACTAATAGGCAATCGAAATAAATATGTAATTTTAATAACTAAATATACTAATGAAGGTTTAAATGAGATATTCAATATATAAGAAAGCATCCTTCTCCTTGTCAAGAAATTATAGTGAATGGAAGGTTTAATTTGTGATATTCAATATCTAAGAAAGCATCCTTCTCCTTGTCAAGAAATTATATTGAATGGATTGAGGTTTTTAATGTGATATTCAATATATAAGAAAACATCCTTCTCCTTGTCAAGAAATTATAGTGAATGGACTGTGATATTCAATATATAAGAAATCATCCTTCTCCTTGTCAAGAAATTATAGTGAATGGATAAGTGAATTAGTTCAAATGTATATTGTGTCAAATAGGAGCATACCTATTCTTTACCCTTGGGTCCAGGCATAAAGAACATTGCCAAATAGGAGCATACCTATTCTTTACCCTTTTGTCCAGACATAAAGAACATTGAGAATCATTCTCCTTGTCAAGAAATTATAGTGAATGGATAAAGTGAATCAGTTCAAATTATATTGCGCCAAATAGGAGCATACCTATTCTTTACCCTTTGGTCCGGGCATAAAAAACATTGACTAATCATTTGGTCCAGGCATAAAGAACATTGACTAATCCTATGCTTGGTTACTGATTCTGCGGCTAAATATTCTTTACCCTTTGGTCCAAGCATAAAGAACATTGACTAATCCTACACCTTGTCAAGAAATTATAGTGAATGGATAAAGTGAATCAGTTCAAATTATATTGTGCCAAATGATATATAAGAAAGCATCCTTCTCTTTGTCAAGAAATTATAGTGAATGGATAAAATGAATTAGTTCAATTTATATTATTGTCAAGAAATTATAGTGAATGGATAAAATGAATTAGTTCAATTTATATTGTGCCAATAGTTTCTCCCTGTCAAGAAATTATAGTGAATGGATAAAGTGAATTGGTTCAAATTATATTGTGCCAAATAGGCACCTATTCTTTACCCTTTGGTCCTGACATAAAGAACATTGACTAATCCTACGCTTGTTTACTGACTATTCTTTACCCTTTGGTCCAGGCATAAAAAACATTGACTAATCCTACACTTGTTTACTGAATCTGCGATTTACCCTTTGGTCTAGGTATAAAGAACATTGACTAATCCTACGCTTGTTTACTGAATCTGCGGCTAGACTGGGAGAATACCGACTCTCACTTTGGAACTCCCACGTTCCCCTCGCTTGAGGGCTAACATCTAAACTTCAGCACCCAAATGATAGGATTGAATTAGGGATTTTAGTCTGTCACTCTAAAATCTCCAATTCTACGCCTGATAATTTTATTTCCCTATTTATTTGCACCCAACTTCCAAGGGCTTTGACCTCCCTGAATCTTGGATTTAATCTTCACTTTTGTTGTAAAATTCAACATATTTTAACAAGTCAATTGACCATATTGAATGTAAATTGAGATTGAAGTGAAAAGATGATCACAATTTCTTTAACATTTTCATGACTCCAATTCAAATCACCATTTCATAAATCTCAAGATAAGGAGAAAGACAGAGAAAACTACTCAGATCTCATTGGAAAAACACAACAAAACTCAGAATTCATATATAAAAGCAAAGTTGTACAAACTACAAAAATAAATGAACTTATCTCTAATTCCTCCCCAAGAAAACTCCTCGAAGTTCCTCTGAATCTCTTCCTTTTTTTACAGCACACAGAATTCCTCTTCGAAGTGGCAAGGAGGAAGAAATCTCTCACCTTTTCTCCACTCTTACAATCTCTTGAAGAATTCCTCACACTCTATTAAATTCTCTATACACTAATGGATCCTATCTAACCTCCAGGACCTCTAGAGTCTCTTCAGGCTCTCTCAATTTACGGCCAAAATCTTCTTTTAAAGTTGTGGATGAGCTTTCCCAAGAGTTGCCTAAGCATCCCTTCCAAATTTGTCCTCATCTAAAGTCTAGTTGGACATAACCGCCGAGCTCGCCGTCGCCGGCCTCGAGGGCGCCGTCGGCGGACCTTCTTAATGAATTAAATCTCAAATCTCAGGAAAATCTCGCTGTCAGCGGGGTCGATGGCGCCGTCGGCGTCCTAGTTCAATTCCTCACATTTTGGCCCTTTTCGCTCCAAATTCGCTCCTTTTTGCATCTTTTTGTTCCAATGTTTCATCATTCCTGCAACAAAACATCAAAAATACCTTTCTTTAAAGTGCAATATCATCAAAAATAGTATAAATTAAGTATGAAAATCTCAACATATTTTTTTTTCTCAATAATTTTTCATATAAATACACTTTTCACACAAAACACTTTTTACGACACTACAGTTTTCCAAGTCTAAGCCTAATTACTTCAACTAAAATTCTCCTAAAGTACTTACCAAAGCTTTCCCGGCAATGGTGCCAAAAACTTGACCACGACTTTTATATACCTAAAAATACAAGAATTTGACAACACTACTAGAAGGTTTAAATCCCCAGCAACGATGCCAAAAACTTGATGCAAATTTTAATATGCAAGAATTTATGAACCCAGATTAATATATTTATAATAATTTTGTAAAGTCACAATTTCAAACGCAGGTATACGTATCGCTCAAGTAATACAGGGCTCTAGTGGAGTCCCGTTTATCAATCCAACAGGGAAGCGAGGTAAGAGGTCTTTAGTCAAATTCTAATCTACTACTATTAGTCCTTAGTTTGGAAGTGCAATTTAAGAGGTTTTACTAACAGATACTCCTAAATGTAAGTCTTAAGTTTAACACAACTAATAAATACTCTTAAATACAAATTTTAATTCTAAAGATAACCCTTTTTGGATGAATTGGTTTGTAGAATTTTGAGATATTAAAAACTACTATTCTTATGTAATGAATTGGATAATGTAAAGGAATGAGATGCATTAAATATTGTATGTGCCAAATAGGAGCAATTTTATTCTTTACCCTTTGGTCCAGGCATAAAGAACATTGACTAATCTTATGCTTGTTTATTGAATCTGTGGCTAGGCTGAGAGGATACCGACTGTCAATTCGGAGCTCCCACATTCCCCTTGCTTGAGGGCTAACATCTCCGCTTCAATTTTTAAACCCTAGGACCAAATTAGAGATTTTAGTCTGTCACCCTAAAATCTCCAATTCTACGTCCATCAAAGTATATTTCCCTATTTATTTGCATTCAACTCCCATGAATGTCACCATCCATAAACTTTGAATGTGGTTCCACTTTGTTGAGAATTACACCGCCCTTTTAGATCAATAAAATTAAAATAAATTTTAAAACTAGAACGGTCCCTTGTTATAATGTAAATGAAGTGCAAGTAAAAACCATCACATTTATAATTAAATCATCTTCTAACAAGCATCCCAAAATCCTAAACATGAATTCTGATCATTTCAAAAGAAAAGTACAGTGAAAATAATGACATAATCTTCTCATGACACTATTTACAAAGAAGAAGAAAGAGTAAGAGAAGCCCATCACAAAGCACAAAGAAAACACAACGGAAACTTCATTTAACCAAATACTAGATAAGTGTTTACAAAACCATAAGATAATGAAGAACACAATACTTAGCTTTCTCCCTTGAAAGTGAAGAACAAAATACTTAGCTTTTTCCCTTGAAAGAAAGAAGAAAATCTCTCCCACAAAGACTCTCGCCGATCCATGCAATGCTAGAACATCTCCTTATTAAAAGATAATGAAGAACACAATACTTAGTTTTTTTTCCTTTGAAAGAAAGATGAATGTCTCTCCCACAAAGTCTCTCGCTAATCCAAGCAATGCTAGAACACCTCTTTACAAATTCTCTCAAAATCTACATTTCTACTCATATTCTAAAAATCCTAAACTTTCTCCACACTTTTCCTAACATTCCTCTCACAAAAAACCCTAAAAATTGCCACTTTTCTAACCTAAATTTGTTCTTTTAAAGTGTAGGGACGAAGTTGAAGAGTTGCCACAAGAATCCTTTCAAAAAGCGTCCAAATACGTTGAATTTTGGCCCATAGCCGCCAAAAGTTGGTTCATAGTCGTCCCGGGCGTCGTCGGCGGGCTCGAGGGTGCAGTCGGTGAGCTTTTCTATCATTTTTCAGTCTTCTAGAGTAAATCTAGTCGTTGGCTCCGTTTTGGGCGCCGTTGGCAAGCAGACTGCGCAGCGCCACCGTTTCGCTCCGTTTAGCTCCGTTTTAGCTCCGTTTAACCCCATTTCAGTTGCGTTGTGTTCCTAACAGATAGCCCTACAAAATAAGCATGAAGACAACCTTCCTTTAAAGTGTAATCTCTTTAAAAAATATACAATAAGTGTAAAATATTTTAAGCATCGAAAGACTTATCGAAAGGTGGCAGGGCAAAATTTCATTTCTTGCTCGTTTTTTCTCCAAATTGCACCGTTTTTGAATCTTTTTGCTGCAATGACCATAATTCATCAGACCTAAAAAAAACATCAAAAATACCCTTCTTTAAAGTGTAATATCATAAAAAACTGTATAAAATAGATATGAAAATCTCAACATATTTTCCTTTGGTCAAAATCCCCAAAACTTAACTATTACTTGTCCTCAAGTAATTTTAGTACTACATAAAAGTTATGATCTATTGTAGTAAAGTTTTAATTAAGAAATACTATAAGTTTGATTTAAGTAAATATCATAGTGAGATTTTAAGAAAAAGTTCAAGTAATTAAGTTAACTTTGTAGGCACATGATTATCTAGTCATTAGGTTTAAGAGTTCTAGTTTTCTATTCATTTTAAGAATGACTATATGTTATAATATTAAGTCACTTAGAATATTCAAATGATAGGAACTTCATGTGAACACTATTAGTAAAATAGGTTAATCCATAAATATAAGTTCAGGAATGTATTTAGGTTTTCCCTTTTGATAGGTCCAGTGACGCCAATTTTTTATTAGACATTTCCTCAAGCTTCTTCTCACTTATATATATGTATATATATATATATATATATATATTTCTTTCTTTCTTTTTCTTTTTTTATTTGTATTAATTTCAATTCTATATATTTTTCTATTATTTTAATGAATTGTTGTCAATCTTTTCTTTTTTCTTTTTTAAGTGAGGATTACTATATCTGGATAGCCTTTAATGATTTTGAACATTACCTTTCTTTCCCTAAATTTGAAACTCAAAGCATTCCTTTA
>JXCR01134621.1:35217-55372 GCA_002079205.1 Phalaenopsis hybrid cultivar
CAAAATTAATTTTCATTACAAAAATAGTCCTTTAAATCTACCATAATATTTAAATATCTAAAAAATATAGTTATCTTAATTAAATTCACTACATAAAATCATATTAATAATTTTTGAAAATATTTAAATTGAGAACATCTAATAGTTAATCTTTTTCTTCCCTCCCTCAAACTTAAATTTTTCAATATGGAATGATACAAGTGGAAAGAAAAATTCTAAATATAAATCATACCTCAGTATTTTAGGCATTTTCATCATTCTGAAATCTTTGCAGTCCTTCTCAAAAGTTCTACTTCACCTGGTCTGTAACATTAGGAGCTTTCTATACATATAAATCATTAGAGCAAAATTCCTACTTCACCTGGTCTGTAACATTAGGAGCTTTCTATACATATAAATCATTAGAGAATTTGTATGGGTAATGAAATTTCGAAATAAGTACTGAAGTAATAGCTAAAATTTTCAAATATTTTACAATTTAATTCCATAAAATGTAGCAAAAAGGAAAATTAATTAAATCTACTAACATCCTATCAAATTTATATACATGCATAATCAGGATGGAATGACAACCGGAGAAAGTAAATCTAGCCTAAAAAATGCATGCAATAATATTAAACTAAAAGGAAGTATATTCACTGTAAAATTTCATTTTTCTTCCTACCCCCAAATTTTGATTTTTACCATGTACAAAATTTAGTGCAAAAAATATAAGTAGGAAGAAAAACAGTTTAGAATTTCTATCTACCACAAATTTCTATCAAAAACATCTTCAATTATTTATTAGGATAGAAAACATGTAGTAGAAAATAAATCTAAACTAAACATGCTAGAATGAAATTAACTAAACAAACTTCTAATTAGCATGGCGTGGATCAACATTGAAATATAAAATTGTTCTTCAATTCGTATAAATTGTAACACAAACACAAACACAAACACACAAACAAGATAAATGAGGTCAATTCTTCCTCCGTCTCATCGCATCTCACTAACTTACTTCCAATTTCTAACGAAATCCCTACACAAATATATTTGGTGCTTATAAATGATTTTATAGATTCTAATCCCAAAGATAAGATTATCCTTGATATATTGGTTCTCAAGCACCAACACCAGACATCACAATTTCCTAATAATTAAGCACCTCTAGTAGTTATCAGTACAGTGTAAAATCATCCATAAGTTACTCATCAAATAGGTTTGCGACTCCTATCAAATGAAAATGAAGTCCAAGAAAGGAAGTAACAAAATTGAGATGGAACTATCGCTGTAAAAATTCATAATGTCTTTTGTAAAACTCAAGTCCGGGTTAGACCCAAGTTGTAGTGGACTCGTCAATCCAACTACTACAAGAGAACATACAAGTCTAACCATAATAAGAATTTAATGAATCATCACGCTCATGACACACAAAAAGCAAATAAAAACATTAACAATCCAAACATATACCAAACATCAAGCAAACAGATCAATCCACACTAAAGCAAACACAATACAACACTAACAATCACGACTCTTAAGCAGACTAAATCAAACCACACAGATAAATATGGGTTGCCTCCCATAAAGTTCTTAGTTTAACGTCGCTAGCCCAAGAAATGATTCCACCTGGATCAAAATTCCAATTAAGTAATCCTTGATCAATCGTCCAATCTTTTCCAAATCCAGGGATTACTATAAAATCCTCAACTTTTAATTTTTAATTCATCTTTTCTTTTTCATATTGATTCTTATCATTGTTCCTCGTATTTCTTTCTAGATCCAATTTTCTTCTATTGATTTTCTCAATTTGCATATTAATATCATCCTTGAAATTTATAAGAAATTATATGATACTTTATAATATCCTAAATTTTGGATCAGATTCTCTCTAGATAATTCAGATTATAGATCAATATCTTCTATGTTACTCTTCTATTTCAAATTATCTTTCAACTCTTCAGGAATTTCTTCCATTGATCTTTCAATTTCCACGTCCTTATCTCTCAAATCAGAGCTCTTTTGAAACAAATCCTCTAATTCTTTTCTAAATATCAGTTCAATAATTTTAAATTGCTCATAATTCATTTCCTTAGGATTTATCTCAGAGTCACTAGGTAAAATCTCTGGGGGTAACTGTTAATTGCATTAATAATCTACCCCACCATCATAATCTCATTCATTTTGTTTGTATACCACGAAATATTCCAATCAATGACTTTGAATAACTCTTTCATAGGAGATCTTTTACTGATTTCATCATTCAATTCAGGGTCATCTTGTGATTGAGTCGACTATGAAGATATAGAGACTGGTGGTGTATATGAATTCACTGAATAGGTAGGCTTTAAAATTATATGATTTAAATTCCTTGTAAGGTCATGAGATTTTTCAATAGATGGAATTAAAAGTTTACTATTTTTGGTAATGTCCATCATTTCACACCTCTCCTGAACATACATACAGTCTTCTTTAAACAACATTATAGACTCATCATGAAAGTCCATTTTGATCTCATCTGTTAACTTATTTTTAAAACTCTTTTGGAAACGGTTTTTACTTAGATAATCAATTTCATCCATCCAACAGCAATCATCATCATTTCCCTCAGCTGGATATTTTAAACCATCAAAAGTGGTTTCATGGTCATTAATATTCATAGTTAACTTTCATTTTTGCACATCTATCATAGTTTGTCCAGTAATAAGAAAAGGTCTCTCAAAAATAATGGGATATTCCTTATCTTCCTCCATATCTAATACAATAAAGTCCATAGGAAAGATTTTTATCTTCCTTCATATCTAATACAATAAAGTCCATAGGAAAGATAAATTTATCCACTTTAACAAGCAAATCTTCTATAATCCCTTTTGGATAAATGATAGATTGATCAATTAACTGAAGAGTTATAGTAGTGGGAGAAGGCTAAACCTAACCTTTTAAATATAGATAGAGGCACACATTAATGTTTGATCCTAAATCACATAAAGCTTTTCCATATAATCTTTTTCCAATTACACAAGGAATTGTAAAGCTACAATGATCTTTAAGTTTCAGAGGAAAATTTTTCTGAAGTATAGCGCTGGACTCCTCACTTAGTGCAACTGTCTCGTAATCCCCAAATTTCCTTTTCTTGTTTAATATCTCCTTCATAAATTTTGCATAACTTGGCATCTGTTTCAAAGCTTCAGCGAAAGGAATATTTATCATTAACTTATTAAGTACGTCCATGAACTTTGAAAATTTTTTATCCAACTCATGTTGTCTAAGTCTTTGAGGAAATGGAGGTGGTGGTCTTTCCAAACTGATTTTAGTTGGAGATATTAATTTTTACAGATCCTTAGAAACATGTTTTCAGGTCTTTTAGCTTATTTTGTTTCTCTCACAACATCTTTCTCTTTTCTAACCACATCCTCTATCTCTCTTCCACTTTTTAATTGGATAGCTTCTACTTGTTCATTAGTGGTGTATTTACGGTTGATCTCAATGTTGCTAGGAAGTGTTCCTTGGGGTCTATTGCTAAGTAAATTAGGAATTTGTCCCAGTTGAATCTCTATGTATCTAATCATAGCATTTTGACTTTACAACTGATTTTCCATTTGCAATACCACTTCTTCCGTAAGCATCTTCTTATTCTCAAATTGTTGATCATTATTAGAGTTCGGTGGATATGAAGATCTATAGTTTGTTTTTGTCCAAGCCCGTAAGTTGATCCATGAATGATCAGGCCAAAAACTGACTTCACAATTATTGATCCAATATCGATTGGCTTTCCCCTTTGGATGCAGTAATTCAAAATAGCACTTTCTTTTGAAACTTTACCAATCTTCATTGTCGGTAACAGTTTCGCAGAAATAAAAAAGTTCCAGTGTTTCAAAAAGGGATTTAGGAGTGTCGCAGAAAAACTAACATACCCGTTCTCTCTCATTTCCAGTCGTCAGTTTCGTCCGTTCAATACTAGTAAATTTCATTCAACTGGTTTCTTGTTGGGAAGAAGTTAGAATAGTGGCAGACAGGAATGTTCTCGATCATGTATAATTCATTGATCCATGCAGGAGTGAATGTGATCCATCTTCCTCGCACATAAACGACTCCCTGGTTGATTCTGTGCAAATTTGTATAAAATTCATTTACCACAGGAACAACCACGGTGGCAGTAGTATAGCACAACACTTTCCATCTTTGCCTCACTATCATCTCTTCAATTGTCGTCGAAGGATTATTCAATCCACGATTTACGAATCCTCGTTCCTTGATCAATCTTTTCTTCGATAGTAACTTGTTGAAGATTCGCTGCGCTTCCGCACTAATAAACTTTCGCCCATTAAAAACTCACATTCTCGGATTATTAGGGGAATTGGACGCCATAGGAATGAATTTGGTGGAGTTTCACTTCGTTTTTGGGGGAAATATTACTTAAGAATCGAATTTGGGAGTTTAAAAGGGTAACTCCCACCCAAAGGGAAACTCTCGCCCAAAAACTACCAAAAACTGCCATTCAAACTCCAGAAACCGCCATCTCGTAGGTCTCGCCGTCGACGAAGACGATGGCGCCGTTGGTGAGCCTCTGTATTTATTTTTCCTGGAATCTTGGGAAAAACCCACAGTCGGCGGCGTCGAGGTTCTGTCGGCGCCCAAGGCAAAAATTGCACAGTTTCGCACTAGTCCGAATGCGTTCCAATTTTTCTCTATGGATCCAATTGTTATGATGATTTCAAAAGCAAATAAGAGTAGTAGAGCTTAATACTACAACAAACTAATGATAATTTAAAAAAAAAACTTCTATAATCACAATAAAAGTAAAGATAATTATGGGTTGCCTCCCATAAAGTGGTTGGTTTAACGTCCTCAGCCCGACCTTTCCAGGTGTTATTCAGGTTGACTGATCATTAAAACTTAAAATTTGGTCTTTTACCCTCAAAATATGATTTTAATCTGTGTCTATTTACTTTAAATCTATTTCCAATTTTTTGATCTTCAATTTCAACAACTCCGCATGCATAAACTTGAGTCACAATAGAGGGTCCTAACCAACGAGACTTCAAATTCCCATGAAATAACTTCAGCCTAGTGTTGTAAAGCAAAACTTTTTGTCCTGGTTCAAAGTTCTTTTGGTTAATCTTCCGATCATGCCATCCAAAAACTTGACCGCGACTTTATATATGCCTAAAAATATAAGTATTTAATACTGCTGCTAAAAGATTTAATTCCTCAGCAACTGTACAAAAACTTAATAACAGTTATAGATTCGATAAATATGGATGTAATAATATTCAATAATTATAAAGTCACACTAATCAACGCAAGTATACGTATCGCTCAAGTAATATAGGGCTCTAATGGAGTCTTATATATCGATCCCACAGGGAGTAATATTAGAACTACAAACTAAGATTTTAGAAAAACAATACTTTAATCGCAACAATGAAATTCAATTTACTTATCTGTCACTAATAGGCAATTGAAATAAATATGCAATTTTCTTAATAACTTATAAATAACTAATTATACTAATGAGGTTTTTAATGTGATATTCAATATATAAGAAAGCATCCTCATGTCAAGAAATTATAGTGAATGAATAAAGTGAATCAGTTCTAGTTGTAATATTCCAAATATGAGCATACATATTATTTACCATTTGATCCATGCATAAAGAAGATAGACTAATCCTACGCTTGTTTACTAAATCTGCGACTAGGCTGGGAGAATACCGGCTCTCACTTCGGAGCTCCCACGTTCCCCTCGCCTGAGGGCTAAGATCTACACTTCAACACCCAAACGATAGGACCAAATTGGGGATTTTAGTCTGTCACTCTAAAATCTCCAATTCTACGCCCGATAATATTATTTCTCTATTTATTTGCAACCAATTTCCAAGGGCTTTGACCTCCCTGAACCTTGGATGTAATCTTCACTTTAGTTGTAAAACTCAACATATTTTATTTTGACCTCCATAAATCTTGGATGTAATCTTCACTTTAGTTGTAAAACTCAACATATTTTAAAACCTCCCTCAATCTTGGATGTAATCTTCACTTTAGTTGTAAAACTCAACATATTTTAACAAATAATTGGTCAAATTGAAAGCAAATTAAGATCAAAGTGAAAAGATCATCACAATTTCTTAAACATTATTGGCCAGATTGAAGGTAAATTAAGATCAAAGTGAAAAGATCATCACAACTTCTTTAACATTTATGACCAGATTGAAAATAAATTAAGATCAAAGTGAAAAGATCATCACAATTTCTTAAACATTTTTTTGACCTCCATGAATCTTAGATGTAATCTTCACTTTAGTTGTAAAACTCAACATATTTTAACAAATCAATTGGGCAGATTTGAAAGTAAATTAAGATCGAAGTGAAAAGATCATCACAATTTCTCAAACATTTTCATGGCTTCAGTAAATTAAGATCGAAGTGAAAAGATCATCACAATTTCTTAAACATTTTCATGACTTCACCATTCGGTTGTAAAACTCAACATATTTTAAACAAATCAATTCCAGATTTGAAAGTAAATTAAGATCGAAGTGAAAAGATCATCACAATTTCTCAAACATTTTCATGGCTTCATGTAAATTAAGATCGAAGTGAAAAGATCATCATAATTTTTTTAAAATTTTCATGGCTCCAATAAATTAAGATTGAAGTGAAAAGATCATCACAATTTCTTTAACATTTTCATGGCTTCACCAATTCAAATTACCAAAAACATTTTCATGGTTTTGCCAATTATTCACTTTAGTTGTAAAACTCAACATATTTTAACAAATCAATTGGGCCAGATTGAAAGTAACATAATTTAACAAATCAATTGGCCAGATTGAAAGTAAATTAAGATTGAAGTGAAAAGATCATCACAAATTCTTAAACATTTTCGTGGCTTCACCAATTCAAATCACCATTTCACAAATCTCAAGATAAGGAGAAAGACATTTTCATGACTCCACCAATTTAAATTACCATTTTAAAATCTCAAGACAAGGAGAAAGACAGAGAAAACCACTCAGATCTCATGGGGAAAACACAACAAAACTTGGAATTCATATATAAAAGCAAAGTCATACAAACTACAATAAAAAATGAACTTATCTCTAATTTTTCCCCAAAAAAACTCCTCGAATTTCCTCTGAATCTCTTCCTTTCTTTATAGCACAAAGAATTCCTCTTTGAAGAGGAAAGGAGGAAGAAATTTCTCACTTTCCTTCCACTCTTACAATCTCTCGAAGATTCCTCACACTTTTGACACTCTAGTAAATTCTCTATACACTAATGGAACCTCTCTAACCTCAAAGACCTCTAGAGTCTCTCCCAGCTCTCTCAATTTTTGGTCAAAATTTTCTTGTAAAGTTGTGGATGAGCTTTCCCAAGAGTTGCCTAAGCATCCCTTCAAAAATTGTCCTCATCCAAAGTCTAGTTGGACATAACCGTCGAGCTCACCATCGTCGGCCTCGAGGGTTCCGTCGGCGGACCTTCTTAATGAATTAATTCTGGAGACTCGGAAAAATCTCATCGTCGGCGGGGTCGATGGTACTGTCGGCGGGGTCGATGGTGCCGTCGGCGCCCTAATTCAATTCTTCACATTTTGGCCCTTTTTGCTCCAAATTCGCTCCTTTTTGCATCTTTTTGCTCCAATGACCCTATTTCATCATTCCTACAACAAAACATAAAAAATAACTTTCTTTAAAGTGCAATATCATAAAAAAGAGTATAAAATAGGTATGAAAATCTCAACATATTTTCCTCTGGTCAAAATCCCCCAAACTTGACTATTATTTGTCCTCAAGTAATTTTAGTACTACATAAAAGTTATGATCTGTTGTAGTAAAGTTTTAATTCAAAAATACTATAAGTTTGATTTAGATAGATATCATAGTGAGATTTTCAGAAAAAATTCAAGTAATTGAATTAACTCTGTAGCCACAAGATTATGTAGTCCTCAAGTATAAGAGTTCTAATCTTCTATTCATTTAAAGAATGACTATATGTTGCAATATTAAGTCACTTAGAACATTCAGATGATAGGACTTTCATGAGAACACTACTAGTAAAAGATCTATTCCATAAATATAAGCTCAGGAATGTATTTAAGTTTGCCCTTTAGGTAGGTCCAGTGAAGCCAATTTTTTATTAGGCATATCCTCAAGCTTCTCCTCACTTTTATATTTTTTCTTTATTTTCTCTTTTTTATTTGGATTGCTTTCAATCCTATATATTTTTCTTTTCTTTTCATGGATTGTTGTCAATCCTTTATTTTTCTTTTTTTCAAGTGAGGATTACTATATCTGGATAACCTTTAATGATTTTGAACTTCACTTTTCTTTCCTTTTTCAAGTGAGGATTACTACATCTAGATAGCCTTTAATGATTTTGAACATCACCTTTCTTTCCCTAAATTTGAAACTCAAAGCATTCTCTTACCTTATAAATATTTCATAGTTTTTACATCATTGAGCCCCAATCTTTTTTTCTCAAATGTGTCTCAAATGAACTTATAAATATTTCATAGTTCTTACATCATTGAGCCCCAATCTTTTCTTTTCAAATGAATTTCCAGAGATATTTCATAGCTTTTACATCATTGAGCCCCAATCTTTTCTTCTCAAATGAATTTCCAGATTTAATTCATAGCTTTTACATCATTGAGCCCCAATCTTTTCTTCTCAAATGAATTTCTAAGATTCTTTTTATAGTTTTTACATCATTGAGCCCCAATCTTTTCTTCTCAAATGAATTTCCAGATTCTTAATATAACTTTTACATCATTGAGCCCCAATCTTTTCTTCTCAAATGAATTTCCAGATTCTTAATACTTCAGTTTTTACATCATTGAGCCCCAATCTTTTCTTCTCAAATGAATTTTCAGATTCTAATACTTCAAAATATAGTTTCCTTTACTTTAAATAGTTAACTATAATCTTATTCTCTTTTGTTTTCTTCTCAAATGAATTTCCAGATTCTTAATACTTCAAAATATAGTTTCCTTTACTTTCAACGCATTTCTTTACCTTATAAATATTTCATAGTTTTTACATCATTGAGCCCCAATCTTTTCTTCCAAAGCATTGCTTACCTCATAAATATTTCATAATTTTCACATCATTGAATCCCAATCTTTTCTTCTCAAATGTCTTACCTTATAAATATTTCATAGTTTTTACATCATTGAGCCCCAATCTTTTTTTCTCAAATGTGTCTCAAATGAACTTATAAATATTTCATAGTTCTTACATCATTGAGCCCCAATCTTTTCTTTTCAAATGAATTTCCAGAGATATTTCATAGCTTTTACATCATTGAGCCCCAATCTTTTCTTCTCAAATGAATTTCCAGATTATAGTACTTCAAAATATAGTTTCATTTACTTTAAATCGTTAACTACAATCTTATTCTCTTATACTAAACATCTTAAGTTACAAAATTAATTTTCATTACAAAAAAATTTCTTTAAATCTACTATAATATTTAAAAAGCTACAAAATATAGTTACCTGAATTAAATTCACTATATAAAATCATATAAATAAATTTTGAAAATAATTAAATAGAGGACATCTAATAGTTAATCTTTTTCTTCCCTCCCCCAAACTTAAAATTTTCAATATAAAATGATACTGGTGGAATGAAAAACTTTAAATATAAATCATTGCTTAGTATTTTAGGCATTTTCATCATTTTAAAATTTTTGCAGTCCTTCTTAAAATTTCTACTTCACCTAGTCTGTAACATTAGGAGTTTTTTACACATATAAATCATTAGAGAAATTTCTAGGTAGTGAAATTTTGAAATAAGTATAAAACTACAACATTAAACAAGCACAATATTTCATAACACAACCACAATACTACACATACAAATAACACTATAACACTAACTTTATAACAAAAATTAGAAATCATCCAAGTACAAGAAAATAATAAAAAAAAAGTCCAAATACACATAAACATGCATTTCTATTACAAAAGATCACATAAATGAAAGTACAAATGCAAGTACATCAATTACATTTAAATATCAAAAACCCAAAGTATGTCTTCATCTCCTTGATCAGCAGGTGGATCAGGCTGATACTGAGTATATCAGGGGCACTCAGGGAAAGCAACCTCAGGCTCACCTCTGTAGTGTCGGGCCTGAGCTTCGTAGTAAGCTACCTTAAAATTTGAATGCCTCAGTAGGTACTCACTATCATAATCATTTCAACGTTCTAAACCTCCAATCCTTTCATTTATTAATTTTATACCCTTCCACTGCAAGGTCAACTCATTCATCAAGTCAGTTAGAGTAGCGTAACTAGAAGGTGGAGGGTCATAACTTGTAGAGGGGACATCTCTTCTAGTATTAGTAGTTTTTGGGGACATCTCTACTAGTTTTGGGGACATAACTTGTTTGAATGGTGGTTTTTGGCAGTTTTGGGCGGGAGTTACCCTTTTAATCTCCCAAATTTGATTCTTAAGTCATATTTCCCCCAAAAATAAAGTGAAACTCCACCAAACTTATTCTTATGACGTCCAATTCCCTTAATAATCCCAGAATGTGAGTTTTCAATGGGCGAAAGTTTATTAGTGCAGAAGCGCAGTGAATCTTCAACAAGTTACCGATGAAGAAAAGATTGGTCAAGGAACAAGGATTTGTAAATCGTGGATTGAATAATCCCTCAACGGTAATTGAAGAGATGATAGTGCGGCGAAGATGGGAAGTGTTGCGCTATACTACCACCGCCGTGGTTGTTTTTGTGGTAATGGAATTTTATGCAAATTTGCACGGAATCAACCAGGGAGTCGTTTATGTGCGAGGTAGATGGATCACTTTCACTCCTGCATGGCTCAATGAATTATACATGGTCGAGAACATTCCTGTCTACCACTATTCTAACTTTGTCCAAACAAAAAACCAGATGAATGAAATTTACCAGTATTTAACGGACGAAACTGACGACTGGGAAATGAGAGAGAACGGGTATGTTAGTTTTCCTGTGACACTCCTAAATCCCGTTTCGAAATACTGGCACTTTTTAATTTCTGTGAAACTATTACGGACAATGAAGATCGGTAAAATTTCTAAATAAAGTGCTATTTTGAATTAATGCAACCAAAGGGGATTGTCGATCGATATTGGATCAATGATATTGAAGTCAGTTTTGGGCCTGATCGTTCATGGATCAACTTATGGGCTTGGACACCCTTCCACAATTTTCTTACCTCTGATTCAGTTCCATGTGTTCTGCGAAAATTGGGAAAAGGTACTTCTACCTTGGAAGCCTTTGGACCCAACTGAGAGATTCCCGGCTTTTGAAGATGAAAATGACATGGCCATTATAGTAGATCAATCATCTCACAATTCATTGCCGGTTCAACCTATAATTTCTGATAAGACTCTGGTGATCCTGCGCAGAATCAAAAAATTGGAGAAGGAAGTACAAAATGTCATGAATGCAATTAATAATATCTCTGATTTCTTCGAAAACATGAAAGAACATTTTGATCACTCTGGACATTTAGAAGAGGATTCTACTGAAGAATTTCCATTCCGACCCTTCTACAACCTCTTCGTTCATGTGTAAGAGGATTCCACTGAAGAATTTCCATTCTGACCCTTCTACAACCTCTTCGTTCATGTGCAAGGGTGATCTCAGAGGAGAATCTAGCACTGAATCTGAAGAATAGTAGATTTACCTTGCTACCTGTTTGATCTCAGAGGAGAATCTAGTACTGAATCTGATGAATAGTAGATTTATATTACTACATGTCTGTCTATGTAATTTGACCTTTGCATTTGCTTTGGTTTAGAATTATGCTTTTAGATCTTTGTATAGTTGAGACTAAGCATAGGATGTTTGTTTTCAGCATTTTGAGTGTTGTGGCTTGGATTGCGACACTGAATTAATGTATTGAGGTTGTGATGTTTTCTTTTCAGCGTTTTGAGTGTTGTGGCTTGGATTGCGACGTTGAATTAATGTATTGAGGTTGAGCTATAGTTGAGACTAAGCATAGGTTGTTTTGTCTTCAGCGTTTTGAGTGTTGTGGCTTGGATTGCGACGCTGAATTAATGTATTGAGGTTGAGAATACCAAACTTAGGTGTGTTATGTAACGTATAGTGTACCCCTTGAAATTTATATATAAATGTGATGTTTTGAGTGTTGTGGTTTGGATTGCGATGCTGAATTAATGTATTGAGGTTGAGAAAATACCGCAATTTGAGTGTTGTGGCTTGGATTGCGACGCTGAATTAATGTATTGAGGTTGAGAAAATACCAAACTTAGGTGTGTTATCGCTGAATTAATGTATTGAGGTTGAGAAAATACCAAATTTAGGTGTGTTATGTAACGTATATTGTACCCCTTGGAGTTTTTATGAAAAATGTGATGTTTTGTGCTGTGAATGCTTATTTGTGATAAGTACATCATTTAGTCACTTAAAATTATGTCTATAATAATTGAATGGATGTCGTTAAGGCTTGAAATTGATCGAAATCACAAAAATCTGGGAATTGAACCAAAATCAATAGAGCTTGCTGATGGTGGATTTTTCCCGAGAGTTCTGTTTAAATTTCAATAGAGCCCGCTGACGGAGCCATTGACCCTGCCAACTGCGAGATCACAAAAAACACCTTTAACTGCAATTTTGACCAGTCAACCGCCACTATTCATCATCCCCTTCCTCCTAAAAATGTAATTTTTACCTAGGGCTTGAGTGATCTTGGATTGGGAGGTGATTTCAAGGCTTTTTGACACCGGATTTGATCATCTCTAGGTAAGAGCTTCACTCCAAGCTAAAAATATTTGATTTTCACCATGGATTTCTTCCACATTGAGGAGATCCAAAAAATTTTAGAATTTGAAGAAAATATTGGGAAGAAATTCATGGAACTTAATGTTAAACTCCTAGAATTACTTTTGGAAGCCATTATTTGCATAATTGAAGTATATTTTGGAATTTTTCTAGAATTGATTAGATTGAAATGGCTCCACATCAAAAGAGACGAATTGAGTTTGACGACTCTCTCTTCGTCAATGAAATGGCTCAATCAAGATTCACTTCAGTATTTAAAGGAAAGAAGTGTATACAAGATTGAGTTTTTGAGAGTCCGGAAGAAGAAATTGAACAAGTTTTTGTCGTTCAAGTGCGGGGATTTCCTGTTGAATTTAATGCGGCCCGCATCAACACCTTTTACGAAGTCTCAGGCTCTTATAACTGCCACTATGAATCCTTCAGTACAATGGAAGGCCCCCTGAATGATGTGATCAACTTTCTCACTAATGGGAAAGGAACGTGAAAGATTAAACAACGAGAACGGGTAAATTTTTTTGCTTCCATGCTGAATGCCACCTCTACGGCGTGACACTATTTTATTTCTTCTACGCTGTTACCGACTTATCACCATAGTGAGGTAACTAGATATAGAACTACTCTGAATTTCTGTATTCAAAATATTAGGACTATAAATGTGGGGGGAATTATTTATAAGAATATATTGACTACGGCAAGGAGTGAGACAAGTGGAGGTGGAAATTGGAAATGAATAATGGGTTTACCCTATCAAACCCTTTAGTAAGGCAAATTTAAAAACTTATGAAACCCATGAAAAATGGAGAACTGGAAGTAGGAGTCAAGAACCTTCTACTAGTAGAGATGTCCCCTCATGAGAAATGGAGAACTGGAAGTAGGAGTCAAGAACCTTCTACTAGTAGAGATGTCCCCTCCTATGACCTTCCACCTTCTAGTTCCCCTACCCTCTCTGATTTGATGAATGAATTAACTTGCAGCAGAAGAGGACGCTCCACCATCTAGTTCCCCTACTCTAACTGACTTGATGAATGAGTTGACCTTGCAGCGGAAGAGTATAGAATTAATAAATGAAAGGATTGGAGGTTTAGAACGTCAACATGATTATGATAGTGAGTACCTACAGAGGCATTCAAATTTTTAGGTAGCTTACTACGAAGCTCAGGCCCGACACTACAGAGGTGAGCCTGATGTTACTTCCCATGAGTACCCTCGAGATACTCAGTATCAGCCCGATCCACCTGCTGATCAAGGAGATGAAGACCTAGTTTGGGATTTTGATATTTGAATGTAATTTATGTATTTGTATTTGTACTTTTTTTATATTATCTTTTGTAATAGAAATGGATGTTTATGTGTATTTGGACTTTCATTTTTATTATTATGTTGTACTTGGATGATTTTTAATTTTTTGTTATAAAGTTAGTGTTATAGTTAATTTTGCATGTCTAGTATAATAGATGTTGAGTAGTATTTTGTAATGTAATGTGATTTTTTTTATTTTTTGCATTTTAATTGTAATTGTTTTGTGCAGTATTATGGTTGTGTTAAGAAATATTGTGTTGGTTTAATGTTTTAGTTTTATACTTATTTCAAAATTTCATTACCCAGAAATTTCTCTAATGATTTACATGTGTAGAAAGCTCCTAATGTTACAGACCAGGTGAAGTAGAAAATTTAAGAGGGACTGCAAAAATTTCAGAAAGATGAGAATGCCTAAAATACCGAGGTATGATTTATATTTAAAGTTTTTCTTTCCACCAGTATCATTTTATATTAAAAAATTTAAGTTTAGGGGAAAGAAGAAAAAGATTAACTATTAGATGTCCTCTATTTAATTATTTTAAAAAATTATTTAAATGATTTTATGTAGTGAATTTAATTCAGGTAACTATATTTTGTAGCTATTTTAAAAATTATAGTAGATTTAAAGAAATATTTTTGAAATGAAAATTAATTTTGTAACTTAAGATGTTTAGTATAAGAGAATAAGATTACAGTTAACTATTTAAAGTAAAGGAAACTATATTTTGAAGTATTAAGACTCTGGAAATTCATTTGAGAAGAAAATAAATGGGCTCAATGATGTAAAAACTATGAAATATTTATAAGGTAAAGGAATTCTTTGAGTTTCAAATTTAAGGAAAGAAATGTGATGTTCAAAATCATTAAAGGCTATCCAGATGCAGTAATCCTCACTTGAAAAAGGAAAAGAATGGATTGACAACAATCCCTGAAAAGAAAAGAAAAATATATAGGATTGAAAGCAATCAAATTAAAAAAGACAAAAGAAAGAAAAAAAATATAAAAGTGAAGAGAAGCTTGAGGATATGCCTAATCAAAAATTGGCTTCACTGGACCTACCTAAAGCGAAAACTTAAATTCATTCCTAAGCTTATATTTATGGAATAGATCTTTTACTAGTAGTATTCTCATGAAAGTCCTATCATCTGAATATTCTAAGTGACTTAATATTGCAACATATAGTCATTCTTTAAATGAATAGAAGACTAGAACTCTTAAACTTGATGACTAGATAATCTTGTGGCTACAGAGTTCAATTATTTTAATTTTTTCTAAAAATCTCACTAAGATATTTATCTAAGTCAAACTTATTGTATTTCTGAATTAAAACTTTACTACAATAGATCATAACTTTTATGTAGTACTAAAATTACTTGAGGACAAGTAATAGTTATGTTTGGGGGATTTTGACTAGAGGAAAATATGTTGAGATTTTCATACATATATTATATTGTTTTTGATGATATTACACTTTAAAGAAAGGTATTTTTGACAGCGAGCTCGGCTGTTATGTCCATCCAGACTTTGGATGAGGATAAATTTTGAAGGGATACTTAGGCAACTCTTCGGAAAGCTCATCCAAAACTGTAAAAGATAATTTTGGCCAAAAATTAAGAGAGCCTGGAGAGACTCTTGAGGTCCTGGAGGTTAGAGAGGTTCCATTATTATATAGATAATTTACTAGAGTGTCAAAAGTGTGAGGAATTCTTTGAGAGATTGTAAGGGTGGAGGGAAAGTGAGAGATTTCTTCCTCCTTGCCGCTTCGAAGAGGAATCCTGTGTGTTGTAAGGAAAGGAAGAGATTTAGAGGAACTTCAAAGTGTTTTCTTGAGGAGAAATTAGAGATCAGTTCATTTACTTTTGTATTTTGTATGACTTTGCTTTTATATATGAATTCCGAGTTTTCTTTTGTTTTCGCCATGAGATCTGAGTAGTTTTCTCTGTCTTTCTCCTTGTCTTGAGGTTTGTGAAATGATGATTTGAATTGGAGTCATGAAAATGTTAAAGAATTTGTAATGATCTTTCACTTTGACCTTAATTTACTTTCATACTGGCCAATTGATTTGTTAAAATATGATGAGTTTTACAACTAAAGTGAAGATTACATCCAAGATTCAGGGAGGTCAAAGCTCTTGGAAGTTCGGTGCAAATAAATAGGGAAAAAAACATATCGGGCGTAAAATTGGAGATTTTAGAGTGACAGACTAAAATCCTCAATTCGGTTCTATTGTTTGGGTGCAGAAGTGTAGATGTTAGCCCTCAGGGCAGGGGAACGTGGGAGCTCTGAAGTGAGAGCCGGTATCCTCCCAGCCTAGCCGCAGATTTAGTAAACAAGCATAGGATTAGTCAATATTCTTTATGCCTGGACCAAAGGGTAAAGAATAAGTATGCTTTTATTTGACACAATACAGATTGAACTAATTCACTTTATCCATTCACTATAATTTCTTGACAAGGAGAAGGATGCTTTCTTTAGATATTGAATATCACGTCGAACCTTCATTAGTATAATTAATTATTTAATAATTATTAAAATTACATATTTATTTCAATTAAACCCTCATTAGCATAATTAGTTATTTATGAGTTATTAAGAAAATTACATATTTATTTCAATTGTCTATTATTAACCCTAACTTTCTATCATTAGTTATTTATTAGTTATTCAAATTATTTACTTATTTCAATTGCCTATAAAACCTTCATTAGCATAATTAGTTATTTAATAGTTATTAAAATTATATATTTATTTCAATTGCCTACCCTCATTAGTGTAATTAGTTATTTAAGAGTTATTAAAATTACATATTTATTTCAATTGTCTATTAGTGACATATTAGTAAAATTAGTTATTTAAGAGTTTAAAATTACATATTTATTAAATTGCCGAACCCTCATTAGTAATCATTTTATTTGATGCTTTCTTATATATTGAATATCACATTTAAACCTTCATTAGTATCATTAGTTATTTAATAGATATATTGAATATCACATTAAAAACCTCATTAGTATAATTAGTTATTTAAGAGTTATTAAAAATTTAAGTATTTAATTCAATTACCTATTAGTGACTGATAAGCAAATTGAATTTCATAGTTGGGATTAAAGTATTACTTTTCTAAAATCTTAGTTTGTAGTTATAATATTACTCCCGGTGGGATCGATATCTAGGACTCCATTAGAGCCCTATATTACTTGAGCAATACATATTCTTATGTTGATAAGTGTGACTTTACAATTATTGAATATTTATTACATCCATATTTATCGAATCTATACGTATACTTGCATTGATAAGTGTGACTTTACCATTATTGAATATTTTATATATACATCTTTATCGAATCTATAACCATTATTAAGTTTTGGTGTCGTTGCTGAGGAATTAAATCTTTTAGCAGCAGTATTAAATAGTTATATTTTTACGATACGTATACTTGCGTTGATAAGTGTGATTTTACAATTATTGAATATTTTATACATCCATCTTTATCGAATCTATAACTGTTATTAAGTTTGTTGATAAGTGTGACTTCACAATTATTGAATATTTTATACATACATCTTTATCGAATCTATAACTGTTATTAAGTTTTTGACAGTTGCTGAGGAATTAAATCTTTTAGCAGCAGTATTAAATACTTATATTTTTAAGCATATTAAAGTCGCGGTCAAGTTTTTGACGCCGTTGCCTAGGAAGCGAGGTATATATGCAAGAATTTATGAACCCAGATTTATATATTTATAATGATTTTGTAAAATCACAATTTCAAACGCAAGTATACGTATCACTCAAGTAATACAGGGCTCTAGTAGAGTCCTGTTTATCGATCCCACAAGGAAGCGAGGTAAGAGGTCCTTAGTCAAATTCTAATCTACTACTATTTGTTCTTAGTTTGAAAGTGTGATTTAAGAGGTTTTACTAACAGATGCTCCTAAATGTAAGTCTTAAGTTTAACGCAACTAATAACTACTCCTAAATGCAAATATTAATTCTAAAGGTAACCTTTCTGGAGTCTCCGATATGTTTTTTTCCATATTTATTTGCGCCGTTGGCGAACCTTCTTACTGAATTAATTCTGGAGTCTCAGGAAAATCTCACCGTCGGCAGGGTCGATGGCACCGTCGGCGAGGTCGATGGCGTCGTCGGCGCCTTAATTCAATTCTTCACATTTTGGCCCTTTTTGCTCCAAATTCGCACCTTTTTGCATATTTTTGTTCCAATGACCCTATTTCATTATTACAACAACAAAACATCAAAAATACCTTTCTTTAAAGTGTAATATCATAAAAAATAGTATAAAATAGGTATGAAAATCTCAACATATTTTTCTGTGGTCAAAATCCCCCAAACTTANTAAGAATGACTATATGTTGCAATATTAAGTCACTTAGAATATTCATATGATAGGAATTTAATGAGAAAACTACTAGTAATAGATCTATTCCATAAATATAAGCTCAGGAATGTATTTAGGTTTGCCCTTTAAGTAGGTCTAGTGAAGCCAATTTTTGATTAGGCATATCCTCAAGCTTCTCCTCACCTTTATATTTTTTTCTTTCTTTTATCTTTTTTATTTGGATTGCTTTCAATCCTATATATTTTTCTTTTCTTTTCGGGGATTGTTGCCAATCCTTTCTTTTCCTTTTTCAAGTGAGAATTACTATATCTGGATAGCCTTTAATGAGTTTGAACCTTACCTTTCTTTCCCTAAATTTGAAACTCAAAGCATTCCTTACCTTATAAATATTCCATAGTTTTTACATCATTGAGCCTCAATCTTTTCGTCTCAAATGAATTTCAAGATTCTGATGCAAATGTTGTAAAAATATATTGACTACTGCAAGGAGTGAGACAAGTGGAAGCATAGGACATCTTGGCCTTATTTATGCAGTTTGCCAACTTTCTGGAGTGGAAACTGGAGATGATCAATGGGTTTACCCTATGAAACCCATTAGTAAGGCCAATTTAAAAACTTATGAATCCCATGAGAAATTGAGAACTGGAAGTAGGAGTCAAGAACCTTCTACCAGTAGAGATGTCCTCTCTACAAGTTATGACCCTCCACCTTCTAGTTCCCCAACTCTAACTGAGTTGATGAATGAGTTGACCTTGCAGCGGAAGAGTATGGAATTAATAAATTAACGGATTGGAGGTTTAGAACCTCAAAATGATTATGATAGTGAGTACCTACAGAGGCATTCAAATTTTGAGGTAGCTTACTACAAAGTTCAGGCCCGACACTACAGAGGTGAGCCTGATGTTACTTTCCCTGAGTGCCTCCGATATACTCAGTATCAACCCGATCCACCTGCTGATCAAGGAGATGAAGACATAGTTTGGGATATGCCCACGATATACTCAGTATCAGCCCAATCCACCTGCTGACCAAGGAGACGAAGACATAGTTTGGGATTTTGATATCTGATAGTAAATGATGTACTTGAATTTGTACTTTTATTTCTGTGATCTTTTGAAATAAAAATGGATCTTTATGTATATTTGGACTTTCATTTTTATTATTATGTTGTACTTGGATGATTTTATTTTTTGTTATAAAGTTAGTGTTATAGTTAAATTTGCATGTGTAGTATAATAGATGTTGAGTTGTATTTTGTAATGTAATGTGATTTTTTTTTTATTTTTCACATTTTAATTGTAATTATTTTGTGTAGTATTGTGGTTGTGTTAGGAAGTATTGTGCTTGTTTAATGTTTTAGTTTTATACTTTTTTCAAAATTCCATTACCCAGAAATTTCTCTAATGATTTATATGTGTAGAAAGCTCCTAATGTACAGATTAGGTGAAGTAGAAAATTTAAGAAGGACTGCAAAAATTTCAGAATGATGAAAATACCTAAAATACTGAGGAATGATTTATATTTAAAGTTTTTTTTTCCACCAGTATCATTTTATATTGAAAAATTTAAGTTTGGGGTAGGGAAGAAAAAGATTAACTATTAAATGTCCTCTATTTAATTATTTTCAAAAATTATTTATATGATTTCATGTCGTGAATTTAATTCAGGTAACTATATTTTGTAGCTATTTAAATATTATAGTAGATTTAAAAAA
>JXCR01134623.1:0-10531 GCA_002079205.1 Phalaenopsis hybrid cultivar
GGGGTTTTGACCCAAATCAAAATTGGGCTCAAATCATGGACCAATTGGGCTTGGATTTGGTTCAATTTGACATATCAAAAGTACATTTGAGTTCAGAACTGAAATTGAGGTCAAATTGATGGATATTTGAATTGAATTTGGGGGATTTGGGCCCTTAAAGGCAAATTTGGGGGTTTTGGTCAAAGATGGTCAAATTGGACTAATTGGGTCATGTGGTAGTTAAGAGAAATGAAATTGGGAATAGTTTGGTTTTTTTTGGGATTTTTTGCAAAATTTTGAAATTTTTGGAAATTTGGGCTCTGGAAGGGTATTTTGGTAATTTGGGGGTGTTTTAGTGGTAAAAGGCCAAGATGGGTATTTTGGTAGAGTTGAGGTACCAATCATCACCAATAAGCCATGTGGAAATCCCATTTTGGGTCCTCTACATAGTAGTCTTAGCCAAACCATAGCCCTAGGGCTAGTAGGTTTAGGGGACCATCTACATGAGTATCCGGGTTCTCTACATAGTGGTCTTAGTCAAACCATAGCCCTAGGGCTAGTAGGTTTAGGGGACCATCTACATGAGTATCCCGTTTTAGCCAAACCATAGCCCTAGGGCTAGTAGGTTTAGGGGACCATCTACATGAGTATCCCAAATGTAGTGGTCTTAGCTAAACCATAGCCCTAGGGCTAGTAGGTTTAGGGGACCATCTACATGAGTATCCCAAAAAGTCAAGGGCTCTAGGCTAGAAATTTGAGTTTAGGGTTGTGAGTGATTGTGAGTGTATATGAGTTTAGTGACTCAAGGGATCTAGGCTAGAAATTTGGTTCCAGGGTTGTGAGTGATTGTGGGTGTAGATAAGTGAAGGGGATCTAGGCTAGAAATTTGAGTTCAGGATTGTCAGTGATTGTGGGTGTATATGAGTGTAGTGAGTGTAGTGAGTGCCTTAGCTCCAGACCAACACCCAGGGTCAACCCTAAGGTTCAGCAANCCTTAAGTTTCCCCCATAGTGACCCTACCTACTAAGTGCTAGAGGTTAGGACCAATATGTGGAACTTCAAGTTGAGTAAAGAAGAAGGTAGAATTTCTAATGGTGAGGGTTTCATGTCTAGTTTTCTAGGAATAGTCAATAGGAAAAGTCCTATGGCTAGACCCTAGGCTACTAAGAAGGAAAAAACTAAACCTCAACAAAAATTGAGGTCAACAGGGATTCTACGCATCGTTATCAAGTAATAATGGACTTTCTAATTAAGCCCAAAATATCGATCCCACGGGAAAGGTGTAAGTTAGCAATGATTAATTTTTAACAAAAAATTACAGAAAATCAAACAAAATCACTGTCACTAATTTTGAATATTGAGATATTTACCAAACTAAATTACTTAACGATTAGCAAAATAGAAATGCAAATTTTATACAATAACTACTAATCTACTAACTATATTTACGTAATGAAGATTTCTTATGTGAAGAAGCATCCTTCCCACTACAAAGAAATTCTGGTGAAATGAGATGAGATAAATGTTTATAATATGTATTGTGCTAAATAGGAGCAATTTAAATTTTCTACCATGATACAGTGCATAGAAAATCATTGGTTAATCTTAGGTTTGTCCCTAAATTCCTGGCTAGGCTAGGAGGATACCGACTCCCACTCTAGAGCTCCCACTTCCCTTCACCTGAACGCTAACTCTCACTTTAGTTTTTAAACACTAAAACCAAATTGGGGATTTTAGTCAGTCACCCTAAACATTCTCCAATACTACACCCAACAAAGAATATTTTCCTATTTATTTGCACTTAATTTCTTGAACGAATTTCTCCTTCATGAAATCAAATGTGATCCCTCACGCTATTGTAGAACTCATACTCCATTTGTCGGATCATATGTTTCACAACATATTTTAACAAATCAATTGGCCAGATCAAAAATTAAATTAAGTTCGGAGTTGAAAAATCATCATAATTTATTTTATATTTTGATTATGGCACATTCATTTTATCTCTTCATTTCAGCATATCTCATAGTAGAGGGAAACATAGAGGGAACTACTCAGACTTCATGAGAAAGATATGACAAAACAAAAATTTCATATATAAAAGAAGTTCATACAATACTAAATAAACAAACAAACTTATCTAGGAACTCTTTCTCAAAGCAAATCCTTTGTAGCTGTTGACCTCATTTTTGGTTGAGGTTTAGTTTTTCCTCTGTATTAGCCTGAGGTCTAGCCATAGGACTTTCCTGTTGACTATTCCTAGAAAACTAGACATGAAACCCTCACCACTAGAAATTCTAAACTCTTCTTATTCAACTTGAAGTTCCACATATTGATCTCAACCTCTAAATACTTAGTAGGTGGGGTCACTCTAGGGAAAACTCAAGATGAGTCACCCTTAAGATTGCTAGACCTTAGGGTTGACCTTGGGTGTTGGTTTGGAGCTNAGACCTTAGGGTTGACCTTGGGTGTTGATCTGAAACTAAGGCACTCACTACACTTATCTACACCCACAATCACTCACTACCCTAAACTCAAATTTTTAGCCTAGATCCCTTGATCTTTTGGGATACTCATGTAGATGGTCCCCTAAACTACTAGCCCTAGGGCTATGGTTTAGCTAAGACCACTATGTAGAAGACCCAAAATGGGGCTTTAACCTAGGGCCATGGTTTAGCTAAAGACCACTATGTAGAGGACCCAAAATGGGGTTTTTATTGATCCATGACTTGTTGGTGATGATTGGTACCTCAACTCTACCAAAATACCCCTCTTGGACCCAAAATTCCAAAAAATCTAAAAACCCCCAGAAAATCCTAATAAATCCTAAATATTCTCAATTTCATTTCTCTTAACTACCACATGACCCAGTTTGGCCAATTTTACCATCTTCAACCAAAACCCCCAAATTGCCCATTGAAGACTCAAATTTCCACAAGTCCAACTCAAATGCCCATCAATTTGATCTCAATTGACCCCAATTCCAACCCTAAACTAAAATTAACCTTTGATATGACCAAATTAAACCAAATCTAAGCTCAATTGGTCCATGATTTGAGCCCAAT
This sequence comes from Phalaenopsis hybrid cultivar, assembly GCA_002079205.1. Lineage (NCBI taxonomy): Eukaryota > Viridiplantae > Streptophyta > Magnoliopsida > Asparagales > Orchidaceae > Phalaenopsis > Phalaenopsis hybrid cultivar. The sequence continues at coordinate 3,045 of JXCR01134623.1, forward strand.
TTTTTATTTGAGTCAAAACCCCAATTTTGACCATATGACCTAATCTCACCAAATTGAACCTATAGCCTAGTCAATTAGCTCAATTAATGTTGCAAAATCTTTGCAACATTCATATACACCAAAATAAACCATCAATTAGCCTTGTTGAAGTCTCAAATCCATTTGATTTTGGCTTAAATCCAAAATTCCCAAGTTTAGCCTCAAATTAACTAGGTCCCCAAATTTCACCCAATTGATTGCCTTAACCTCCAAATTGGCATCCAATTCATGTTGAAATTCATGAGGTCCCTATTGATCATTTATAACAATCAATTTGGACCTAGCCCAAGGCTAACCCAAAACCCAAATTTTGCCCAATTGATTGCCTTAACCTCCAAATTGGCATCCAATTCATGTTGAAAACTCTTCATGAGGCCCATATTGACCATTTAAAACAATCAATTTGGACTTAGCCCAAGGCTAACCCATGCTAGACCCTAAATTTCACCTAATTGATTGCCTTAACCTCCAAATTGGCATCCAATTCATGTTGAAAACTCTTCATGAGGTCCCAACTATTTACAATAATCAATTTGTACTTAGCCCAAGGCTAACCCAAGCTAGACCCAAGCCTAGACTGTTTGCCTTAACCTCCAAATTGGCATCCAATTCATGTTGAAAACTCTTCATGAGGTCCCTATTGGATTGCTTTAACCTCCAAATTGGCATCCAATTCATGTTGAAAACTCTCAAATTTCACCCAATTGATTGCCTTAACCTCCAAATTGTCATCCAATTCATGTTCAAAACTCTTCATGAGGTCCCTATTGACCATTTATAATAATCAATTTGGACTTAGCCCAAGGCTAACCCAAGCTAGACCCATCCTTATTGACCATTTACAACAATCAATTTGGACTTATCCCAAGGCTAACCCAAGCTAGACCCAAGTCTAGCCCAACATGACCAAATTGATTAAAAGTTCAAAATTCCCTCAAATTGACTCCCCAACTGGACTCAAAACCACTTCCATCCTTCACCAAAGTTCTTCCTTATGATCGTCTACACCAAATTCGACCATTAATTGGACCAATTGACATGGCTAATCTAGCCCAAACCCAAGTTTTGGTCATTTGCACCCACTTTGCCCATGCACTAAATGTGACCTAACCACCCTAAGGCTACCAAATTAACTCCACCACAGCCATTAGTTGGACTTAGTAACCAGTCCAAACACCATGAAATCACCTAAATCAAGCCATGGACCAAAGGTCCACCAAATTAAGGGACCTTATTTCCAAAAATGTACATGCTTAAGATATCTTTGCCAAATCCAAGCACATTTGCATTAATTTACATGCTTAAGATATCTTTGCCAAATCTACATGCTTAAGATATCTTTGCCAAATCAAAGCACATTTGCATTAAATTGTTGTGATGGATTCCTCTGGGTTCCCTGAGCTCCTAGCCCACCTACCCCTGGACAGCCGGCAAGTTTAGTGGTCAGAAAAGCCCAAAACCAAGAGCCACTCTCATGGCACCTCACCCAAATCAAGTACATTTGCATTAAATTGTTGTGATGGATTCCTCTGGGTTCCCTGAGCTCCTAGCCACCCCAAATCCAAACACATTTGCATTAAATTGCTATGATGGATTCCTCTGGGTTCCCTGAGCTCCTAGCCACCTCCAAGCCCAAAGACGAAAGCCACCCCCATGACACCTCACCCAAATCAAACCTAGAGGCCAACTCATCCAAATCAAACTATGGAGCTCCTCTGCCCTCCACCTAAGCACCACATTACACCACTTGATTGGCCACGACAGCCACCATAACCCCATTTTTATAAAGGCCACCTCCAAGGCCGTTAAAACTAAGTGCTGAAATTTTCTTAGAGAGGTCTCTCCAAACTTCACACAGAGCTTCCCTACGATCCACTCAGTGCATTCCAACCATTTTTTCTCACCCATTCCCATTGCCGGAACTCAATTTTGAGCTTGAAACCCTGCCGGAAACCAGGACAGAGCCCAATACACCTCCACACTCCACCAAACTTTAATTATGGTGCTACCGGAAACCAGGACAGAACCCAATACACCTCCACACTCCACCAAACTTCAATTGCTTGTGCCCTGCCAGAAACCAGGACAGAACCCAATACACCTCCACACTCCACCAAACTTTAATTATGTGCCTACACCTACCAGGACAGAACCCAATACACCTCCACACTCCACCAAACTTCAATTTCTTGTGCCTACATCTTCACAAGAGTGAAAAAAGCCAAAGCCCCATTAAATCCCCCTTCCACAGAACCTCTACCATAGCTCTAGACCAACACCAAAAATCGAGCTTGATCGGATTCATACCTAGGCCTTACACCAAGACCAGGGACTCAATCCCTAGCCTCCTCGAACCCCAACGAACGTGCCGAGCACCTCTGATTGAAGCCTCCCTTCTCAGAGCAAGGGTATAAAACTTCTCCTCATCCTGAGCCTATTTCAATTCTCCATTTACTTAAGCTTGATTTCATGGCATCTTAACCGTATGGATGTGTTCGTCTCACTTCGAGTCCATAGGATCAAACCCGAAGTGATTTGGTTGAGTCTAGGCTAAGATCTTAAGGTTTTAGTTCTCCATTTACATAAGCTTGATTTCATGGCATCTTAACCGTATGGATGTGTTCGTCTCACTTAGACGAGTCCATCTTTCATAGCTTATTAACCGTATAGATGTGTTTGTCTCACTTAGACGAGTCCATAGGATCAAAACCGAAGTGATTTGGTTGAGTCTAGGCTAAGATCTTAGGGTTTTAGTGTGGACGGTCACGGGATCATTAACCGTATAGATATGTTCGTCTCACTTAGACGAGTCCATAGGATCAAACCCGAAGTGATCCTCTTAACCATTTAGATATGTTCATCTCACTTAGACGAGTCCATAGGATCAAACCCGAAGTGATTCATTAATCGTATAGATGTGTTCGTCTCACTTAGACGAGTCCATAGGATCAAACCCAAAGTGATTTGGTTTGTATGGATGTGTTTGTCTCACTTAGACGAGTCCATAGGATCAAACCCGAAGTGATTTGGTTGCGTATGGATATGTTCGTCTCACTTAGATGAGTCCATAGGATCAAACCCGAAGTGATTTGGTTGACTTAAGCTTGATTTCATGGTACCTTAGCAGTATGGATGTGTTCGTCTCACTTAGACGAGTCCATAGGATCAAACTCGAAGTGATTTGGTTGAGTCTATGGCCAAGATCTTAAGATTTTAGTGTGGACGGGCATGGGATCATTCTATCGGGGACGATGACGGGGAGAATCTTAAGGTTTTAGTGTGGAAGGTCACGAGATCATCCTATCGGGGATGATGACGGGAAACCGTTTGATTAAGCGTGTATCAAATAAACGGAGGAGATCGAGCCGGACAATGCTTGGGGACATAAACAGCGGGCCGAGTCAACAGCTACGTGGACGGCGGCGCCCAACCAGAGCACGACACGCATGCCTTCGGAGCTGCCTAGGATCTAGTCAGCACATGCTGTTTAAATAAATAAATAGGGCTTTTCCTATTTATTTAAATACCCTTAACTTAGAAAATTCATAACTTGGTGTAAAAAAATTACAAAAATAAAATAAAAATACCCACATGCTCAGTGAACAAAGGAGAACAATGTGAAACAAATTTCAAGTCCATTTGGTACATATTTTATTTTTAATTAATTAAACACTGCTTGGGATTATTTGATTCTCCATGCATAATGGCACATCACCTTGATTTGGAATTTTAGCATGTTGTAGCCTCTATCTGGGGAAGTATTCTCTGATTTTTCCAAAGTCAGAGAAGCTTCCTATACAGAGACCCATATTTTTCAAGTTATTTTACACTATTTTTTTAAAATAATCATGAAAATTAGCATATTAGTTATAAAATCCTAAGAAAATTTTGGAAGGTCCACCATGACTAGAGAAACCGTTGGAAATAATTTCATGGGTCAAGTCATTTAAAATGTCCTTAAATTTTACAAATACTAAATCAATTAATCTTGGAAAATTTAAACATTTAAATGACTTGATTTTTAATCTCCACTGTGATTTATGATCCATAGAACTCATCACAAAAATTTAAACATCTAAATGACTTGATTTTTTATCTCCACTATGATTTATGATCCAAAGAACTCATCATAAAAATTTCAAAATATTTTGAGTTTATTTGATACCTTAAGTTGATTTTTAAAGATAAATATCACTTTTAACACTTAAATGATTTTTAGAAATCAAGATATAACTCAAAAAGTTATGAAACTTAGTTTTTTGAGTTCTCTGTGATCAGGGGTATTTTCTAAAAATAAAATAGCCTATTCTAAATATTTAAATAATTAAAAATTCATAAAAATCACAAAAATAATAAAACTCATGGAAATGCTCTAAATTATTTCCTAATCACTTAGGAACAATTATAATATTTCTCCTGATTTTCTAAATAAAGATATTGAATTTTAAAGCTTAAAAATAATTTTTAAAGGCTAAAAAATGAGTTTACACTAAAATAATTCCAATAAATCAAAGAAAAATCAAAAAAATATAAAATTTACTTATCTGAATTCTATGACCTTAGGGAGATTTTTCAAAAATATGAAACTTAATTTTCACCACTTAAAATATTTTATTTTTATTAAATAACCCGAAATTTAAAATAATTCTAATAAATCACAGAAAATTCAAAAAATTATAAAATTTGATCCAAAGGCTTCTCTACTCTAGGTCTACCTCGAGTAAAAATTTCACAGGATTGTAATTTACCTTGTCAAGTTAATAATTTTCTTTAAAAAATCCTATCTTCACATGAAAATAATTACATAAATTAAATTAAATTTTGAAAAAATCACATTTTCTCCTCTGATGTCTCAATTGAGCCATAACTAAGGTAAGATAAAAATTTTAAAGTCATTTGAATTGAATTTGACAAATTATGAGGTATTAGAGCCTTAGGGGCAAATGTGTAATTTTGGAAATTTTTCCTTAATTAACATTTAGGCTTAATTCAAGGAAGGAAAATGGATAACCTCTTATCTTAATAAATTTATTTGATGCTTGAAACATAAGGGGTTAATTGGTAGAAACCAATTTCACTTTCCTCATTTAAAAAAATAAGTTCATAATTTATAAATTATTAAGATTCGGAAGTTTATTAAAATTAAATGATCCTCGACTTAGGGGTATAAATTTTGAAGTCAATAATTAATCAATCTAATACCCCTATCTTGATTTTGAAATCCAAATCATGAATCAAGACCACTTAAAGCTTAACCCTTTTCAAAATTAATTAAGACACTCACCAAGGCCTTAAGGGCTTAGTGATGACTTAGGCTAAATTAAAAAATTGGTTAAATAAAGATTAGAGAAATAAACATGATTAAATCAAACATCTTTGAAACACCACTAAGCCCAATTAGGATTAAAATTTGGTCAAGTGTTCAAATTACACTAACTCCCCTTCAAGGGTCTTCACCCACATAATTCTCAAATTAAATGATAAATGATAATTACCCTATTCTTAGGGATAATTGAGACATCAATGTTCACAGTAATATAGGTATTTACACCAGTTGGTGAGAGGGAGACATGGACCTGCTTCCCCCTCCTAACTTGTTGGATACCTAAGAGGCCTATTAAACTTAATGTTCTTCGCTCAATGAAATCATCCTTAATTAAACTTTTAAGGACTCACCAAGATATGACGTAAGGGTTAGGAAAATTACCAAAATTTTACCTTTCCTGCTCTTTATAAACTGCCTTAACATGCATTTTAAGTGGGAAAATTGCCAAAATTTTACCTTTCCTGCTCTTCATCAACTGCCTTAACATGCATTTTAAGTTTCAGGTGAAACTGGCTTGACAAGGATTTTAAGTTTCAGGTGGTGAAACAAAAAGACTCGACAGGTACACTTTTACAGTTTTCCGCATTGTCTTTCTTGTACTTTCATATTGTATTTTTATACTTACAAATTTGCATGCTAAACAATGACGCCACCCTGCATGAAAACTGAAACTATCAAGATAGCCACATAACCATAACCAAAACCAAAATTAAAATCAACAAAGATAAAATTCAGCGCCACAACATTCAAAATATAAAATAACTCAAAATTTAATCACAAATATCACACAAAACCACAACTTTAACTAAAATAAGATGTCGCTATCAGATGATCGGGAATCCCTCGGAGGAGGTAACCTATGGTTGCTAACAAGGTTTCTCATGGTTTAAAAGAAATTATGGAACTCATTAAGTTGAGTTTAGTAAGTTCATTTGGACTAAGTGAATCCAATAGAAAATGGGTGTCGGAACGAGGGTTTAGTAAGTTCATTTGGACTAAGTGAATCCAATAGAAAATAGTGATACCGGAACGAGGGAGCCGTAGGATCCTAACTGGTGTCGCTCTAATCAACTTTAATATGACCTCATAAAATTTAAAGATGCGTTTGATAAGTTCATTTGGACTAAGTGAATCCAATAGAAAATAGTGATGCCGGAACGAGGGATTTGGTAAGTTCATTTGGACTAAGTGAATCCAATAGAAAATAGTGATACCGGAACGAGGGAACCGTTGGTGTCGCTCTAATCAACTTTAACATGCCTCCATAAAATTTAAAGAACTTCAATCATAAGGCCAGAACTCATTAAGTTGAGTTTAGTAAATTCATTTGGACTAAGTGAATCCAATCGAAAATAGTGGATGTCGCTCTATTCAACCTTAATATGCCCTCATAAAATTTAAGGAACTTTAACCATAAGGTCCCTTGATTTGACATTATAACTTGACACACTAGATAACTCAAACTCGTCGCAGCAAGGATCTTGGAGCTAGCATGGTGAGCAGCACGGCCATCTTCAACAGCAAAACCTGTCTTCCCCAGCTAAACTATTTTCTTCCTTCCTTAGACTTAAAACGACAAAGTCATAGGACTTCGAGGTTGCTTGCTTGTGCAACGTAAATCCTCACCTTATCTTTAGGCCTTTGCATAGCCCTGCTATACAATGAGCCCTAACTCGTCTTAGGATTCCGAGGTTGTCGTTTGTCAAGACCTAAATCCACACATCTTCCAGGCCATTTGTGTGATCATTTCACACGAATATAAGCCCTAACTAATAAAATTGGCAGGATAAAACACCTAAATATTTCTTCTCAAAACTGGAGCCAAACATTAGGATAGCTTGGGAAGTCGCCGAGGTTCTCCTCTGGATCCATTACATCCACTAGTCCTTCTTTCTTTGGATTCTACAATAAAATGTTCCAAATTTGAACCAATCCCCTTTCACACCTCCTGATTTCGTTAAAGAGCCTCCTACCCCTTGAAATTCCTTGAAGATAATCTTTCTTGACTTTTATCGAGAGTCTTCTTAGGTGGCTTTGGTCATTTAAGATGTAATTAAATTTAGGCGCTTGCCCTTATAGGAAGCATGTCCGAACCCAGCTTAATATAAATCCTATTTAATCC